>BGPR01009887.1:10329-55274 GCA_013235015.1 Araneus ventricosus | reverse complement strand
ATGGAAACATGACAGAGAGACCTGAATTTGGATTGGAAGGCTCCGTCGAAAACTCTTCTTTCGTACCCCAGTTTCCAAAATCTTTCGGAGTGTGGGACTGTTTAATTCATCTTTTTCTATGCTTATTTACTTTTTTACTTTTTCCCACAATTCATTCATTTGTTTTTTATATTTTCTTATATGCTCTTTATTTCGCTTTTTAAAATTTTGTATTGAAATTTTATTTTATTTTGTAATCGATTTTATAACCTTTATTAATTTATAATTAATCTTAGTTGTAATTTTTTGTCAGCATTTTTCTTAAATTTTCTCAGTGTTGACATGTATGTTGCATGTTCTTCCACACTGACCTCCAAAAGTTAAGGTACAACATGCTTTTCGTAGCTCACCATAAAAAAATGAACTGGAACAAGGCTTACTCCGTGTCTGGTCTTCGTTTCCCATTTCGGTGTTCGACAACTTAATTGACAGCACGGAAAGTCGATGCCGCCAATGCATTGAAGTTGGGATGGACACATTCCTTATTAGAACCCATTTTTGTAATGTTTCTATGACATGTTACCACATAAAACTGAGATGTATTTTTTCTCCAACAATGGACTTTTCCTCCAAGAGTGCTTTTTTTGTTGTAAATCATTTTTGCGTTTAACTTATGTAAATTTCTATGTCGCATTCAATAAATAACTGTTTAGTGCACATTTCCTCCAAATTTTGTCGTTTCTACATTCATTCATTTGCAAATTAGACCCAAAACACCGGTTGTACCTTAGCTTTTGGAGGCCAGTGTATTTTAACACTGTGTTTTTATATGTTTTGACATGTTTGTCTTTTAAATATTTCCTACCGACTTTCATGCGCCGTACTCCATTTTGGGTAGGTAGGTGAAGCCAGTGAGCTTTAAAATTAAATTAATGAGGCCAGCTATTATCCCACCGTAAATGGAACTTCAGTGTTTCTCAACAAGTCCCTTCTGAAAGGCGGACCAAGGTGGCCTAATGATAAGGTTTTGGTATCTGAGCCGGAGGGTTTCAGGCTCGATCTCCACCGAAGATCCGCCGTATATGAGTGGACGTTAAATTTGACATCGTGGGTCAAAACGCTCTCCTGCTGGTGTTCAAAGTGACGAAATCTGTTTCAAAGTAGCCCTCTTATTGCTACAAAACTGGAAGTCAATGTAAACAAAACTAGATCCTCAGGAAAGACGCCGTCAAGATCACGTGACAAATTGACCATTTAACATCATGGAACACGCATGCGTACAAAGATTGTCGATTGGTCACGGGCGCTTCCAAACATGGCCAGTGATTATTAAAACGTAAATTCAGCTTCAGTTATTGTGGCGATTACTAGCCGCAATAGGTAGCCACGCCACTGTATGAAGCTCGTTTACCATTCGGCAATCTAACATCATGGAACACGCATGCGTAGAAAGGGGAAGATGCAGACAATTTCCTCGTTCATATCACCATAGTGACTTGTCCCAAAAGTCTGCGTATGTCTGTACCCTTAGTGTCAGAGTGCCGACTGGTCACGTGTGATTCTAAATGTGGCTAGCGATTGTCCCAGTGCAACTGGAGCTTCGGTGTTACTCACCAGGTCTCGGAGAAAAGGGGCGAGGATGGAGCCGATGCGCGCGCACATCGAGCAGGAGCCGAGGGTGGCGTTTCGCACCGAGGTCGGGAAGACCTCCGTGGTGTAGAGGTAGAGCAGGCCGAAGGAGCCTGTGAAGCAGAACTTCCCTACCATTGCAAAAGTGTTGACTAGCCACGGAAAATCTGCAACAGTAATAGAGACTAATTACATTAGAAATGAATTTCCTAAAATGTCAGCTTTTATACATGCTAGGATGATCCCCAAGGGACGCCGCTAGTTCGCGGATAAGAAGCCGCCGGATAAGTAAGCGGGTTCTCGCTTCACCTTGGGCGTCTAGTACTAGTATGGGTCGAGTTACCTTCCACCAGTGAGAGTACGCACTTCCTTCGGGAGGGGTCGGTGATGACATCGGGATTCCGGCCTCAGTACTCGAGTTATTGCAGCGACTGTTATTCAAGTCCCCGATTGCTAAGGCAATATAGGTCTAAGTCTGTTAAGGTTACATGCTATGACGTAGCAGACCATTTAAACCTTATAAATAATCTTAAATAAAACATTTATCTCAGAGTTAATTTCAGAGAGAGTATTTGTTGCATTTTATGATGTGACAAATATTGCATAGACATTTACATCAAAGTGAATTTCCTAAAAAGGTGGAGGCTGAGAAATCTGTAGGATGTTTACAAACGATTTAAACCAGAACGCTGTTTCCTAAAATGTTAGCATTTGTTACATTTTAGGAAGTAAGAAATGCTACAAAGATTATTTGCATCAGAAACATATTCCTAAAATTGTTGTTATTCGTTACAATTTAAGGATGTAACAAGCGCTACACAAATGATTTAAATCGCATATAAATACCTTAATATGTTAGCATTTGCTACATTTTAGGATGTAACAAATACTACAGACGATTTGCATTAGAAAAGAATTTCCTATATTGCTAATGTTTGTTATATTTTAGGATGTAATAAACCTTATACAGTCGATTTAATTCAGATATTAATTTTCTTAAATGTTAGTATTTGTTACATTTTAGAATGTAACAAACGCTGTGTAGACAATGTGCATCAGAAATAAATTTCCTGTATTGTTAGTGCTTGTTAATTGGAAAGAAGGCCGGTTTTACTACAGATGTTTGTATACAAGGTGCTTCATTACCCTGTGAATAAAATTCTGAAGGTGAGAGAGGGCTCAAAAGGTTATCCTAAGCAGCCACCCACCTGTCTTGAGAACACACGGTAAGACTAGGTGACAGGAGAGCCGTGGTTAGTTAGTTGTGTTTGGCTTTATGGCGCAAGAGCCAGATTTGGCCATACTGCGCCAAACATATGATGCAAAAGGAAACAATGTCAGTGGAAAATCAACTGGTGTAAAATTAAGAGAAACAAAAAATTTTCTTTTTAACATGCGTGGAAAAAAGATATGAATTTTAAAAAACACGTAAAAAGAAAGGAAATGAGAATTATATAAAATTATAGAAACCAATAGGGCCTTTAAAAAGTTCGAAAGATGTGGATGGGGATATTCTCCCACCAATTCCTTCATATTAGGAGACGATGAGTTAAAAAAAGTAATACCATGACAATTAAATGTGGGACACTCGGTTAAAATGTGTGCAACTGTAAAGTTAACATGACACGTTCGGCACTCGGGTGCTCTCTCGCCAAACAAAGGATGTTTTATGAGTGAACGAGTGTGGAGTTAATTTCAAATCGGCTACTCGTACGGGGATAACAGCAAAATATGAATTTGTGGTTTGATGAAATGAAGTTTGTAGCGGATCTCCAGATCTCATGACTCTTGCCAAAGGGAATGGATGCGACGAGTGGTGAATGCGACGAATGGTGAATGCGACGAGTGGTATATCATTGTGTGGAACGTCGACTGCCAAATATTGGAAGCTGCTTTAGCTGCACAATCAGACTGTTCATTTCCGATCATTCCGCCATGACTTGGGATCCAGCAAAATGTAACAGGAGTGCCGTGGGTAAAAGAAGGGAGCTAGGAACCATGCAGAACAGAACCTTCTTCATTAGGAGCATCTCACGTATGGAGCACTACATTAGGAGCATTCACCTTTGCAAGGAGGTCTACAAACCAACTACCCACGCCCTCATTTGGAGAATCCGGGATGACCTGATCGATAGTTATCACGACATCCACCCGGGCCGTGCTGTCCCAGTGGTAAGGTGGAGGGAACCAGGTTCGAAATCCGATCTAAAGATTTAAACCGTACTAAAAATCCACCGTGTATGTGGGCCTGGTGCACGCTAAATTTCACTTCATGGGTCAAACGTCCGCCGCTGGTGTGGTACGGAAGTTTGGAGGGAGGTGCCAGCTCAGGTGTCGTCATAGTCATCTGACCACTGTTAAAATTTCGAGGTCCGTCCACAATAGCCCCCGTGTTGTTTCCAAATGGAACGTTAATACAACCATACTAAACTTAACATGCCATCAACTCAGGAACATTCTTTGGGTTCCTAATGTCTATCACCGGCCCCGGCCAAACCCCTCTGGCAGGAAGTACGTCCCGTCATCGGAATGGAGGTAACTCGACCCCAAACCTTCACTACGCCCACTAGGGAAGCGAGAACCCGCTTTCTTAACAGATGGCTTTTTATCCATGTACTCGTGGTAGCCCATCGGTGGGAGTTGCAAGGAGCTACGGAAACTTTTCTTCTACCCTCGATATAAAAATTTGTTTATAGAGCCTGGGTCGGAGGGTTTAATCTCCGTGCCCTAATACTGCTGCAAGTAAGTGGCGTAACACAATAGTTCTTACATAATAAGAACTGTGCATATTAATTCAGATTTGTATTTGTATGTTGATGAGAAAAGATAAGGAGGGTAGAATTATTCAACAATTGGAAAAGAGGGGGAAAATGCAGTGGCGTCTCGGGCATAATATGTTTTTTCGCAACAGTCCATTATCAGCGCCGCAGGTTATAGTATTTTTTTGACTCGTCATCATATTGGCCTTTAAAAGGACATAAACGCATAAAGGTTTTGTCTTATGGCATCCGGGCAACTCCAACCCCCTTGGCCACCCCTCGCTACGCCAGTGGCACCAGCCTACTGTGTTTTAAATCCCTTAGTAACGTAGATGATGACCAATTCGCATCAGTCCACGCTGGGTAGCAAACTTCAGGCTAAAAGGCCGAAGTGCGAAACTGGTGTTTTGCAGGAAAGAGCTCTCTTCCTTGACTGGCGACGTCAATGACAGTTTTGGTTATGTGATGAGTGGTTGGCCATGAAGGACTGCATCTTGTCCAAGTTGCGTGAGAAGACCTCTCGAACGCTTTCTGTTTGAAGGGTTGTCAGTTAATTTATTTTCACGGTGAGTTTATTTTCGCATGCATCGATCCCCTAAGTTTCGCTTTAAGCGTTTTTCACTGTATTTCATAACTCATTCTTGTAAATATTGGGGAACCCTAAATTAATTTTTAAAAAATTCTCTACCAGATGGCGCCTCTGATATGAAGCCAAAATTTAATTCGATGATTAAGTTAACAAATGTTAAATATTAACCTTTTCCCATTCAAAATGTGAAGTCTGCGAATTAACATTACCGTTCCGGGGTTAAAATAATGCATTACCATCGTCATTCTTAAACTGCGGATTAAACATTTTAGGTTAGTTTTTATTATTATTTCATCAATTGGGACTTTTTTAGGGGACACTTCCTTTCAGAAAAAAATGCAACATACATTACTTTTTAAATTAAGTAATTTTTGCCTATTTGTTTAGATATCTCTTGAGTTTTTTTAGTTGTGGTTTCCACACGAATTGGTATATATTTGGCTTAACATTGCTTTTCTCATTTAATGTACAGTACATATAATTATTTCTGTTCATCTTGTTTTTATTATTCATGTATTTTGCATTTTTATGCATGCTGATACAATGTAATCCCTTTTGTCTACCCTTCCCCGTTGACAGTTAAAATGCCCCATACCCTATGGGTGAGTGGGTCGGAATAGGTGATAACTGAATAAATACATTATCATCGTGAACACACAACTGCAGGAAACAGTTTCTAGAATATCAAAAAGTGAGAGAGAATTCGATTAGAAGCGTGAGAGCAGTCCTCACCAGGGGGCACGAAGACGAGGGCCGCAGTGGCTGCCGCCCCCACCGCCATGCAGGAGACGAGGGTGGAGCGGCGCCCCCACCGCTTGATGCCCCAGAAGACGAAGGCGTAGGAGGGGAACTCGAGGAGGCCCGCCACGAAGAAGTTGAGGTAGGGGCTCCCCGCCAGGTCGTTCGTGTTGTAGGACAGCGCGTAGTACAGGAAGGCGTTCACGAACCTGGAAAATGCAGGGTGTTTCAAAACTCGCGATAGTTACGATAGGAGAACGCTAAAAGACAAGCACAAATAACCATACAATGTATGCTTGGGACTCAAGCAGTGGCGAATCCGGAGGGGTATCGGGTTGCCGCCCCCGCCGACCTAAACCAAAATTCTTGATTTTCTTTTAAATCACTACAACCGTTTGTTCTTAATTTTCATTAAAAAATAATTAGGAAATCGTGACCATATTGCTTTTCGGCTTGACAGACTCGAAAATGTTCCTACTTTTCTAGTTATTCCACTCGTAGCATTGACGCGGTGAAAGACATTTTTGTCTAGTTATCTCATTGTGTTTAATATTAAATTATCGAAAGTATTGGAGTGTTCTTTGGGATTCTTTGATAGGTGAGGAAAGTCTGTGAAGTTAAAGTGTTTTGGTTTACATAAGTCATGAGGTTTGACACGACGATACAAAATTTTTATGACCTCAGCTTCCACCCCCCGACCCAAAACCTGGATTCGCCACTGGACTCAAGGTGTGAAACGGTAGGGGTGCTTTCCAGCTGTTTGTTCTATGTTATTTGCGAATATGACTATTAGTTCTGTGAAAAGTAGAATTCTCTTCAGAAGGGAAAAAAATCTTAGCTCAACAAAGCTAAGATTTTTAAGATTAGCTTAGTTTAAAAAAAAGAAGAGCTTTTTTCTACGATTGCGAATTACTGACACAAGTCTTGCTTCTGTTAGTATTTACAAAACTGCGATTTATGGTCTGCATTTTTGAATATGAACAAGATTATATTTAATTACCTCACTATTACCAAAATGACTCAAATGCTTGAATGGTGCCAAACTCGTCGAACATTGAAACCATTAAATAGGCCACCCTCTTGAAACAAAATAAAAACTACATATACGTCGTTTTTAATGACTTTAAGGGACATTCGCACAACATTTGATGGAAAACCCGTTGAGTCGTAACTATGTATAAAAATTTATAGACAAATATATCAAATGCCGAACGGTCAAGATGAGGTCAAGTTAGTGGCTAAAAAGTGACTTTCAACCCTAAACTTCGCCTTTTTTTCGACCTACGCTTGTGAGACCTCTCTCAAAAGCTGTCATCTACTGCATTCTTTGCATCCTCTCTACAGCTTATTACTCTCCTGTTGAAATCCACTGAAAATGTTACTCCTGTTATCTTGCTCACAAGGTAACACGGGGCATATGACTGGAAAGCGCTATCAAGTGCTTCACCGGTTTATTTCCGAGCCTACATTGTGTAGTAATTTGTACTCCTCCTACCGTAACTACCTCGAGTTTTGAAACACTCTGTACAGAGCACTGTAGAGAAAAACTCTTTTGGTTATGAGAGCATGAATCTCGGTGGAACACATTTCAGAGCGTGTGCGCACACATTTGTAAGAAAATCTCACTCTTACCACATGTATATCATGTAGATAGTTCTTTTCCTCATTTTGGGCATCTTCAACACTTCGATCATGGTTGCCGTTTTTTTCACCTCGTCCTGGAAAGCAAAATGAATGATGTTATTTTTGTACTCATTTCCAAACACCTATTTTCATTCGTGATTAACCTTTTCAACATGGAAACGCGTCCCAAACGTCCCTTCAACCAAAGAACGGTGGCCGCCCAAAGTGTCCAAATATATCTGCGAAATTTCCACTGCTGTGTTGTTGAAAGATATTAAATTTCTAAGTGTCGTATAGTGGTTTTAAATAAAATTAAATTTCGCTTTTGAAAAACCATAAATAATTTAGAATTAACGTGGTATTATATATTTACAATTAACCGTAAACATTCAATTCAATAACTCCAAGCACAAAATTACTATCATATTATGAGGTCAGTGCCTTGCTCAAATGCTCTAAACTGTCAAAATGCAGCACTCAAACCATTAGAACTTTAAACAGATATTTATTGATATGAAATTCCTGATTAAACATAGTTAATACAATAAAATATAAATTGATCGATTCAATGCATTAAATCTAAAGATTAAACTGGTTTGGTTCATTTAGACGCAACATCTACAGCGCATAAAAATAATTAATGCACTAATTATGATACTAAAGTTACATGGGAAATTCTAAAAGATATTCTCTAAACATAACCCTAAATCCAAACAGTAACTAGAGTTTCAACATACAGTCATTAAGAGATCGTTGTTTCGCGATTTACTCACGCGCTCAAACACCTGAAAGAATATTCATGCATTCGCTGATATGTAAGCACGCTTAAGGAAGAGTCCAGAGTTTTTTAAGCAAAACTTCCTCTCGTCAAATGAAATGTTGTCCCAGCACTCATAAGTTACAAAGAAAAAAAAATAGTAGAAAAGTGTAATCATCACTTCAGCACTGCAATTACAATTTGCTGGCCATCAATAATGTAGCGCACATCACCGCTCGGATTGCCTGGACTATATGCCAGCATCATCATCCCAAAATGGCAGAATTACCAGGGGCCTTCCAACTCGCTGCCAAGACCAATTCGTCCAATCTTATCGAAAAAACTCCTCACCCGCCAAGAAGCCGTCTCCCTTCTCCCAACAAAAAGCCCGCTCTCGTGATCACTCGGAAGTCACCTGATTTTCATCGCGCCGCTGATTCGTCCAGCTGCTCCAATGACCAGAATTTGACGTCATTCACAGGGCTTCTAGAACTTTCTACGCCAGGTGCAGGGATGCGTCATTTAACCACAAGAATATGAGAAAGTCACACGACAATTGTCCACAAAGGGAAATGATCCCCGGGGAACCGGTCTCCCAGGCGCCACGACCTTCAATTTTTAATAAGATGTCTGAGGTAGAATCTCAGAAAGGGAACATATTACATTTTGAGGAAGGAAACAAAAATTTTGTGCTACATATTTAGAAATTCAAATAATTAATTAATATTTAAACAAACACACAGATATTCGCATAATAGATTTGTTACCAAAAAGAACTTTGAAGTGAATTGCTACTTATTAAATTTTAGATAGAGGATTTGATTTTGAATTTATTTTTTTAAATGCACTATGAGATTATTAATTAAGAAGTTAAGATAATAATTTAATTTCAATGTTGTGGGACAACACAACACCACCACTTTCGGTAAGTGTGATGATTGACCAAAAATATTCACATTGATTATTCTCATTTTTGTTGTTGTTTCGCTGTACGCGGTTATATAAAGGAAAAGTATTAACACAAAATTGGGTTTAAAATTAATTTTGAAAAATTCCTTAAATTAATGAAACTGTTTGTCTGGAAATAAAATTGGTATTCCCAAAAGTTAATTTTTTGAATTTTAAAGTGCTGCAGGAATGGGTTTTGTGCGATCATATCCTCTGGATTTATTGAAAAAAATCATTAAAATTTTGGTTAATTTTTAATTAATTAAAATCTAATTAAAATTTTGGAAAACTACTTCTCAATTAGCACCTACTCTCTAAGAAACAACTACATGCCAAATATGGTAGCTCTAGGTTCAGCAGTCTGTCTTGTAGAGCGTTTTTAGAACGATTTTAGCATGACGCATGCCTCAGTTTACAGATAGTATGCCAGCCTATAAATATCTATATATTTAAAATAACTGACAAAACCAAAGAACCATCCCCCAGACCCAACCGACAATTTATCTGATGACCTCTTTATCTTATGACGACTAGATTGCGTCATCAATGGTCATCTCACTCTCACCATCCATTTTCGTGGGAAATCGCAAAAACACTACTTTACTGTACATTCTCTATGGGGGAAAACATTGACAGAGTCCCCCAGCGCCAATCACTGGACCGATTTCGACCATCTTAATTTCATATGAAAGCTTATGAGACTTAGATAACACAATCAGTGGTCGCCCGCCCCCACCCTCCATTTTCCAGGGAAATTTTTAAAAAAAATTCCGCTGTACATTCTCTATGGGCAAAATCCATGAGACAGTCCCCCAGCCCTAACAACTGAACCGATTTCGTCAATTTTTATTTCGTATGAAAGCTCATGTCCCCTAGATACATCATCAATGGTCTCTCTTCATTTCCGAGTGAGATCGGAAAATAAAACTTCGAATGAGTCTCCCACACTCAACAAATGGCTTTGCAAGCACAGCTAAGCAATCAGAATGTTCCACTTTTATTTTGAAAGTTTAAATCAGCATTTTTGGTTTGTATGCGTTTCAATTAACATGGCGTCTGAAGAATAATATAAAAAACATGTTGTAGGTGATGGAAGCTATTTATTTAGAGCGATATCATACTGTATTTTATGGATCTGAAAACTCTTATGCAGAATTTCATGACAAAGTTGCGCAAAATATTACAACTAAAATTTGGGTTTTGTTAGTTTGATAAACTATTCTGCAAATCTATATGCATTATTTCAAGATGAAAAAGCAATAGTTGCGAGCAGCGAAGTGGCGGGACCAGTGCAGAAAACGGTTGTTGCTGCTAGTTATCATTTTAACATGTGTTCGTGATAAGCAATTACAGTGGAAATACCTCACCTCATTCTTGAGTTTCGCCAGATCCGTGATGTCATCCTTCACTTGGCGCTTGTTGATGGCGCAGGCTTTCCTCAGGAGTCGCTCCAATTTGGCGAACTTACCCTGCGTCAGCAGCCAGCGGGGTGATTCAGGAATGAGCCTTCATATAAAGAACGCCAAATGAATTACTTCGAGTCATTTTACATCCACAAAATTAAAAGTGAGGGAGTTTTGTAAAAGTGTATTGCCTATGATACCGTACTAAGATGCAATATTTAGGTAATCTCAAGGCTGTACACAACTTTCGACTGTTATTGAAATAAAGTTTTAATCACGTTCAGAGTATATTTTATTTTCAGTTAATGTTTAGGAATATATTATTTCTCTGTGCCTTTATTTCAATCTAGAGAAACCTCCCGCCTTTACCATTTTGTATCGGCGGCAATATTTTTGACACAAAATTTCTACCTTTTGATTATTGATATACAGGGTCTTCTCAAAGCCCAATAGCTGATTTCTGAACTGTTAGAGATAGGTATACACTTCCGGCTGGAAAAATGCTCTAAATGATGCAAAGAATTATATTTTACGTTGTTTGAGTCTATAAATGTACTGCTGAAAAAATTACAGTGTCTGCATTTTTATACAAATTCCCGGTCTTATTAGTCAGACTTAGTAAAATATTCTTGACACATCGATGTGTTAAATTAAAAAGTTCCACTCTTCTGCGAATAAAACTAAACGAATTATGAAGCTTCGAATGTCATTATTTTAGGCCAATCAGCGGTCATTTGGAGAAAAAGCCGTGTGTTGATTGGTCGATCGCTGGAGCGCTGTGTGTGCCGGCATTTGAAGTTGTCTTAAACATTGACATGAATTCTGATTTTGGCTGTCAGAATTCCGGTCTGTCGGGATTAAGACTCAGATCCAGACTGAAAATATCGAAGGCCAAGATCCGACCACTCACCCGAAGAAGAGGACGAACGGCAGGAAAGAGACGGATATGACGAGCTGCAGCCAGAACCAGTGACGGAAGAACCAGGCGACGGCCACCAGAGTCACGAAGCCGACTGACCACCCGAGCTGGACGGCGATGCCCACCTCGGCCTGGTGCCTCGGACCCACCATCTCCATGACTGCAAGAGAACTGTTAAGTCAGCGCATCCTAACAACAAAGCACAGGTGAATCTGCTCTTACCCTGGGACAATCGTTGGCCTCCATCGAAGCCGTCAAGAGCGTGCGCATGTACTGGTGAGAGACCACTGGGTCTGTTTATGATGCTCTTTTGTGGGATTTTTAATGATACTTTCCAAAATTTTTACTTCCTCCTTCTTTTTAATGGTATGTTGTGCTGAACTTGTGCTTGTGTTTTGCTCATTTGGATGCACACTGGGGACTCCTCCTTCTGAGTGTTTTAGATATTTTTTCATGTTGGTTACAGATCTGGTGATAAAAATCAAACAAAATTCAATTAATTTACGGTTTTCTCCAAGTGTAACAGCGATTCAGTGGCGTATTTTTTTCTTGTGAGTGTGTTTTAGGTTACTTTATTTATTTTGTTGTTGTTGCTTTTTTGCAATGTTTGTAACATTCTTTGCTGTGTTGGTGATGCTTTTGTGTGTTTCATGTCATATTGATATTCTTGTATTGCTTTTATATTTCCCCACCTGTCTTCTAAAGGCCTTACACCCTTTCGGGTAAGCCGGACCGGTGTGGGTTTTAAATAAAAAAAAAAGGGCGTGCGCAGAGCTGTGGGACAGTGGGAATGAGAAGTGGACATCGACTTGTCACAGTTCCTTCCTTGTCCCTTTCTGCGCATGCGTGTGTCCTCGTCGTCAGATTATCGAGTAGTGAAGATATTTTGTTGGGGGTCACGTGACCGCCTAATGCAGCCAGCGATTGTCTCAGGGCAAACAGGGTTATAGATTTGTTTATTTCTTTATTTATCAACCACGCTGACCCGCTCACCCACAGGGTATGGAGCGTTTGAACGGCCGGCGGGGAAGAGTGCAAAGAAAAAGTGTTACATTTACAAAACATTCAAAAGAAAAATTAAAACAAATACACAATTAAAATACAATAATGTGACAATATCCTTATGTTCATATTGGTATTTATTAGTTTTCATATCTCATTTCGTTTTAAATTATTTATAATATAGTTAAAGCTTTTGCAAAAAATTTGCAAAATTGAACTTTGTTTTCCTTCTGAACATAAGGATTTAATTTACTTAGGTAATATATATATATATATATATATATATATATATGTCAAACTATTTATATTTAGCAATTCACAATAACTTCATCCTCTGAAGAAACGTTATTGTGTTTTTATTGCGTTTTTCATTTCACATTTTATACTCTTTCATTTTTGGATTTATATTCTCTCTATATATATTATATATATATATATAGAGAGAGAGAGTATAAATCGTAAAATGAAAAAGTAAAATGAAAAATGAAAAACGCAATAAAAACACAATAATGTTTCTTCAGGGGATGAAGTTATTGTGAATTGCTAAATATAAATAGTTTGACATTTTCTTGCAATCAGTTACGCCGTAAGGCCTAAAACAGTGATTTTGAACCCTAATGTCAGAAGAAAAATAGAGATAGGAGTTTTGAATAATTAAAACAAAAGTATGATGTGATATAACATTAGAGAAAAGTAAGAATAAATATTTTACGTACCGGATGTTGACGTGGCAGTGTTTGCGGATTCGCTTTTTCATATCTTTTCGAATTTGATATGAAAGTTTGTTATTTTATTTTATTGTTTTTCTATTATGGTTTGCCTCTTATATATATTATAGACAGTAAAATTGTAACAGATATCTTGGATACAAGAACAGGATTTAATTTTCAAATTAACTTTTTGGGATAGTAATCTTATCATTTCAGTCTTCAAGAATTTATTAAAAAATTATATAATTAGAAATAATAATTTGGTAACAGACAATGATAATAGAATTAAGAACATAAAATTTTTTTATAATTGTGCATTGGCATATGGAATGCCTAAAACATTTTAAGAATTTATATCGATAAGAAATATTTAGGTCACTTAGAATTGAACATTCATTTTAGTATTTAATAGAATATTTAAAATTCTTGGCTTTTTGGTATGTATTTTTTCTTATATTACTTATATTGTGTAATCTTTTTCAAATTCGTTATTGCTTTACTAGTTTCTGAATTGCTACTCAGATGGCGCCAGAATTTATAAAGTAAAAAAAAAAAAAACTCCTTACAACAAGATTGGATTTTAAATGTTCAAATATTTTATTTTATAAAAATTTAGATTATTAATTGATTATATAATTTAACTGGTTTTGAGATTTTTAATACAGGTATCATACTAATTCTTTAATATTAAAATAAATTAAATTATTTGGTTAATTTAAGTTTAATTAAAGTTAGAAATCTAGTTTTGGCAATCTGTAATGTCAAGTTAAGTGGCGGTTTATATTGAAATGAGGATTACAGGTAAAGGATAAGTAAACACAATGATTCTATAATTCATAGTGAATAAGAATGGATATTTTATTGAATGATGTATTTATTGTTTTTAGTGCAATATAATAGTGCAATATATTGATGTATTTCATAGATTTAATATAGGTACTTTCCATATAATGATGATATTTTGTTAGTGTTAGTGTATGGATTTTTCATTCTAAATTCTTTCATTTTAGGGTAAATTACCCTTTCTGTTTTTTCAACAACTTCAGTAACAGGGATGGTTTGTACAGCAAAATTGATTTAACCTGGCTAATGCTCTTCCAAAGCAGAGCAACTAATTCTATTATTGAAAACTCCAAATTTATGGTTTCGACTTTTTCAATAATTGTAAGAGTTATATAGTTCATAGAATTGTGTTACATGTGCTCTTTGCATGTGTATTGCACTTTTGTTTATAGGATCATAATTTAAATTTTGTTTAATTAATAAATTTTTAGTTTTTGAATTGCATTTTGATATGTCTTGTTTATTTTTTTTTGTATGTTCATATATAACAGGCTATATTTTGGTTTATATTACTATATATATATACGAAAGAGAACAGTCAAAAACGATCATACGGATCAAAGATTCACAAAATGAACCAGGGTGAAAATTTTTTTTATATATATTTTAATTTTTCATATTTTTTTATATATATAGAAAAGTAACAGTCAGAAACGATAAAAAAGATCAAAGATTAATAAGATGAACCAGGGTGAAATTTTTTAAATATATTTTTTATACATTCTTAAATTTTTTATAATTTATATATATATATATATATATATATATATATATATATATATACTAAAATCTTCAGAAACCTATAAACAGTGTAAATCTAATATCATCACTATTAAGAAAAAAATCTCAGCCTTAAACAAAAAAAGTTGGATGCCACAAGGTAAATAAAAACCTTCCCTATATTGTCATCTATCCTAAGTTCCACAAACAGCCTGTAAAATTTAGATACATTACTTGCGGTACGAACACCTATATAAATAAACCCGGAATAATCTTCTCGAAATATCTCAACATAATCCTCAAGTTTATTGAAGACGAAAATTTTACCTGGATAATTAAAAGCAATAATAAAGCTATCGAATTCCTTAAAAATAATAAAATAGATACACTAGAAACCTATGATTTTTAAGATCTCTTCACAAGCATCCCATTAGATAAATTACAAAAAGTCTTAATGAATTATTTCTACGACCTAAAAAACTTACTCAACATCCCAATAACATTCTGGAAAGATCTTACAAATTACTGTATTTACAATAACTTTATTTTCAACGGGGAAAATATCTTTCAGGAAATTAAAGGCATCCCACAAGGGACCAGTTATTCATCTCTACTTGCCAATTTATTTCTGCACTTTTTTGAACGGAATATCGCTATTAATTCGAATTCAGTCTTTAGATTCATTGATGACCTTATTATTTTTAACCATAAAGATTTCAATACAAGTAATAATAATCTGTATCCAAATGAACTTAAATTAATCCAAACCAATAGCTATCAAGAACCAGTTATTTTTCTGGACTTAATTAATGATCGCCAAAACACTTTAAAAATAGATATTTATGACAAAAGAAACGAGTTTAAATTCAATGTCAATAGATATATTTTTGAACCTGAAATATCTCTTCTAAAATTTACAAAAAAACACTATCATTAATCAACTCATAAGAATTAACAAAACATTCAACGATAAAAATTCAACCAAGAAACAAATTCAGCACCTTATAAATAACCTTAATAGTAATAAAATTCCTACCTCCTACGAACCTTTAATTAATGGCTTTAAGATGTAAGTAAAGGATTGCATATTACAGCTATGCTGTCGCAGTTCTAATACTGTGGTAGGGCCTCTCAAGCCAGACAGGTCTAATGTGATTACCTCGAAAACGCATCTTTCAGTCGTTTATTAATGGATTTCAAATTCAAATATTATTTAACACTTACCTCCACCGGTCTCGGAAGAGCTTGAATTAAGTATTAGGAATCAATCCAATGAATGCTGCAATGCGAATGCCTACTTACTGAGCACGTATGCGACAGTGGCGGCGCCTGCCCTGCCGAAGGCGTGGAAGAAGCGCAGGACGATGAACATGACGAAGGAGTTGGACAGGAGGGACAGGAACATGCTGACGCAAGCGATGGCGTAGCACATGACGATGGTTGGGTATCGACCTATGCTGAGGGATAGCAAGTTGAAAAGTATAGGAAAGAAAACAAGTTTTTAACCCTCCGTTAATCGCAATCTTTGTTAATCGCGACTTAACTTTACGGTACGGTTTCGTCGCCAAACGTTTGCCAACCTTCAAAATACTCGCCAAGGTGCCACCCTCTTGGATAACGTGAAATGCAAAAATACGGAAATAAACAAGTGACGTCCTATATTCGAAATATAAAACACCCGTAACGTTCTGTGTTTGGATCAAATGCAGTATGATTGAATGCTCGTATTGTATTCATGCATATCATGTTTTCAGATATAGTAGGATGCTATATTTTATAATATATTATTATATTTTTATTTAAAATCTCTGATGGACTTTCTTCTTGCCCACAAACACACCCTGTGTAGGCACAGATATCGGTAAGAAATGAAGTTTTGCTCGAGAAACATTGAGTTCTCTTTTCGTCGGGTTGTAGTTGAAATTTCGTGGGTTGCCACATTTGGCGAATTCCCGCTTGAAACAAATTATACTGAAGCATAGTGCGTATCTATTAGAGATTGCGACTAACAGAGGACAACAATACGCTTTCCTTATCGTACTGAAACGTAGGAAGTAATTTTATCCTCAAAAATATGTAGTTCAAAGAAAAATTTCTTGAAAGCTCAATGGCACTTTAAATAAAAGAGAATTTTAAAGACAATAATACATATTAATTTTTAAAGAGTGCTTCAGAATTTGCCTTCTTTTGAAATTCAGTGTGGTTTAATTTCTTTATAGTATTATTTTCTGTGCATCAGGATTTTAAGATTTTTATCTTTATTATTTTCTACTTTTTAGTTTTTAATTTATATCATAATTCAGACCAAACGATTTTGACACGATTAAAAAATAACGTTGAAATGTAATTCAAAAAATATAAGGGCTATAAACAATTGTGGAATTCACTGGTCATTTACACCATGTAGCATTATAACACTTATGTGACACTATTAAGTTAATTAAGTAATTTAAACTCATCCTCCCATTTGAGAGATTGCATATTCTGTCCGAATTGTGGCGAATGTTGACGTGAAAATGGAATAACGCCAATATTTAATCTTCGCGATGATCAGGTTCCGTTAACATAAAACTACCGTGTTACCTACTTCCCCCTGACAGTTAGTTCGTAGAATTTTGAATCACCCTGCGTACGAGAAAGTGGTGGGAGAGACGCACGTACCAGTCCGAGATCTGCCCGAAGACGATGACGGAGAGCAGGAATCCGACCATGTACGACGACTTGGCGAGGGAGACGAGCCACTCCCGCTCGCACACCAGATCCCACTGAAAGAAGGTCAAACTTTAGGTGTTTAATTACGAAAAGAAAATACAGAAGAAGCAGAAGAAGTAAACAATAGTGATAACAATATACCTTTTGTGCGCAACGCAGCAGCATCCAGTGATTGCATCAACAATGCTGTCTATAATCAACTAATCAGTTAAGATAGAATCAAACTAAAGAAATCATGCTTCAATAAAAATTATAATACATTAAGATTAAGCAAATAAAATGGAAAAATGGAAGAGAACTCGAATGGCGAACTTTTTCAAAGTGCCACTCGCCATCGGAGTTCTGAAATGGATAAATTTTCTGTCGAGGGAATGACTTAATTGTCAAATAATATTCCCTCTGTGGCCTGAATTTATCCCATAATTGAAATAATGTAGGAAAAAACCTTTATTAATCTAGTTGAAACCTTTTTTAATCTAGTTAAAATCTAGTTGAATGTGCCTCTTTAGTTTGTCGCCAATATGCCAACGCATTTGGCGACTCAACCATAACCGCTTCAATGCAATGTTTGGTCGCCAAATGGGTTGTTATATGGTGACAAACTCAAATGGCACATTCAACTAGATTTCAAACAACTTCAGGCAATGCTTTGAACAGTTCCGCAACTCCATAAGAATTCCGTAAAACAAAAGTAATTCGCTCAAAAATGCCGGCGTATTGTTTCTTTTCTTTAACCGAAACGAATGTCTTCACCACAATCATTTTCACATGATGCAGTCATGAAACGAGTAAAATAAACATCCGTCACATAAAACGAAAAATCAGATATTGCAAATCATCATGTGTGTGGCGAATTCGGGCGGAATGTGACTGTGAGATCACCATGGCGATATCTGCACTCCACGCGGCGGGCGAGTCAATTGAATGGGGGGTCAGGTAAAGAAGGGAGAACTACTAGGAGGGACAGACTTCTACCCTTCCTGGAAGTGGAGGGGGGAACGAAAACATCCGAGCTGTGCCTGTCAGGTCTGTTCCGCACGACGGAGGGTTAAGTTCGGATTGAATCATTCAAATGCGAAATTTATTACAAATGAAATACAGTTCAAATAAAATGCTCGTCTCTCCTTATCTGACAAGAAATTCTTAGACTTGTAATCTGATTCCTGCTACATCAAGGCTTCCTAAGCGTTCTTCATTAGCGATTCCGATTTTCGCTGATTTTCAAGAGAGCTTGTAAAAGGTCTTTATCGGGAAGTGTTCTTTTATAACTTTAGAAAATATTTAGAGAAAAAAATAATTACAAAGTTACATCCCCCAAGTCCTATTATGCTGCATCGGGGGGTGGCCCTGGGTGGAATGGGCGATGTACGTCTGGAGTTTTTTTCTCCTGGCAGGGTCACCCAAGACATGAAGGCCATTCCATTATATCCAGCTAAAGCATAAAGGCAATGGAAAAAGTCAGATTTCTTCCCTCGGGAGTCCAAGGTGCCAACAGAAGCTGCACTCTCCTCCTTTACCATGAATCACTCGCCTATAGAATTGGATTTTCTGTGGGCGAGTGGACTCTTGGACTTGGTCTAGCTGAGGACTAGAACAAGTGGAATAAGAAACAACAACACAAAGATACATTTTTAGGCACTTCAATACTGTAATGAGCAAATTCCATCCATGCGCAATGGGCAAATTCTATGAATGTGTCGGTAAGTTTTGCGTTGTGAGCGGGAGTAGGGTATTCTTTTATTAACAACCTTAAATAATTATTGAGAAAAAGCATGGGAAACAGCGAAAATCAGTAACATTCGCGAAGCATCTTATCAAAAATGTTTCAAAAAATTGCATGTAATAAGTTTGATAATGAATAAAAGAGTTTGTTAAGATATTAATATGCGGTTCCACTTGCGGACTTATTTTTACAATTTCAAAAAATACAATTTCGGAAAACTTTGCCGATATAAAAGAATTCACGATTTAAAATTTATTATCTATGGACCGAGGTGATAATGGTTCCGATTAGATCGGATAATCGAGTTTCTATATTCATATGATTTTGGAATCTTATCTCACGCCTCAACTGTTGTTTCATTTTGTCGGCTTTTTTGACCTGCAGAATGCATTTTGAAGCCACTCACCTCACTGACGATGGTCTGAGAGGTGTGCGAAGTGTCGTACTCCCACCGGGTGCAGGGCACGCTGGAGTTGGGGCCCTCTACCACTTGGCAGCTGTCACCGAAGGAAAAGCTCGCATTGTGGTGCGGGGGCTGGACGCAGCGGAAGGGGACGTTGGCGGCCAGGAAGACGATGGAGAAGTTCTGCCACATGCCGACGACGTTGAAGAAAGCGAGGAAGATGAACACTCTCAATTGCCAACGTCCGAAACTGCCCACTACCTCTGAGAAGTCCATTGCTGCGGTTCACAAATATAGTTTTATTAGAGACAGTTCACACTGTCAGTGCTAATCTGTGATTATTTTAGTATATAATAGCATACACGGAGACAATAACAAATCATCTGCTTCGAACGGATCACGAGATAACTCGTGCTTTGTGTTCCATCTGTTTCGGACGAAAACGAGATAACTCGTGCTTTGTGTGCCATCTGTTTCGGACGGATCACGAGATAACTCGTGCTTTGTGTGCCATCTGTTTCGGACGGATCACGATAGAACCTGTGTTTTGTGTGCCTTCTATAATAGACATATCACGAAATAACTCGTCTTTCGGACGCTGCCTGTTAAGGACGGATAACTAGAGAACTCGAGTTCAACGAGAGAACTGAATCTCAAACCAAGGTTGCCGCAGAAATTATGGCAACCCCTAAGGTTGTAATTGAGAATTCGTACTGGAGGACAGTAGAAGCAAACGTAGACTGGGAAAATAAAGAAATTTCGAGTCTGATTCTTTTGTGTGATACTTGCCACAAATTTCGCAGTCAAATACTTCCATATTCGCCATTTGTAACGGGCGGATAATGAGAAAATTCTTGTTTTCCGCCATCTATAACAGAACGGTCAAGAGATGACTCATTTTCCGCGTTCGATTTGTTAAGGACGGATTACGAGGTAACTCGTGTTTCTCACACCATTCGTTAGGTATGGATCACGAGAGAAATCGTGCCTCGCGCGCCATTTGCTAAGGACGAATCTCAAGGTAACTCGTGTTTACGTCTGTAATTTTTTGCCAACTACAGGAGTCAACTCGTAATCCACCCCCAATATGTTAACGGAAAAGATATCTGTTTTTGTACACATACGAGAATATCGAGGAGACGATACAGTAGTCACTCTATAATCCGGCACTTTACTAATCCGGTCCCACCAGCAGTTCGATGTCGTTTGAAGGGCGGACGTGGGAAATGTGAAAGGGAAAAATTTAAGTTCAGATTTGAACTTCTAGTCCGAAGTATCATAGCGTAATGATGTTATAAGATTCTTCCGGCTCTGCTGTCTTCGTGCGGCATGAATGCATAAGCCGTTGCATTAACCTTCGGATGACCAGTAGGGTGGGCCGAAAAACACTTTTTTCGATATCGCTATTCTAATAGTGCGGAAAGGGTTCTCTCTGGGTTCAATAAACACCGTGTAAAATATTTTTTTGATTGGATAATATCTTCTGCCCCCGCATCGCACTTGGATTTTGGAAATTTGGTAAAAATTGGCAATTTTTACTCGGCGTAGGAAATATAATTATTTTTCAATATTGCTATTCTAATAGTGCGGAAGAAGTGCCCACTGGGTTAAATAAGATATGTGTAAAATATTTTTTCGATCGAATAATATCTTCTGTTTCCGCATCGCAATTGAAATTTTGCAATCTTTGAAAAAAAGTGCACTTTTTTTATCTGATATAGAAGTAAATCAAAGATGAAAAATATACGGATAAAAACACTGTTTATTGCTGTATGGTATTGTACAATTGATTGTATTGCCTGAAAATAATCCCTTATTAAATAATCCCTGAGTCACAATATATTAATATAATATTTGTTAAGAATATTGTAACCATAGAATGTTATGACATGCCAATACCAAAAGTTTACTTACACTTAAGCAGCAAGAAAAGGCTTGAAATCAGCCTTATGGTCGAATTCAGGCATAATTGGTTGGGAAAAGAATTTGGACCTAATGAACCCGTCTCTATTTTGGAACCCATAAACTTCAGCGGTTGCTTCTGTCACTAACTTGACTCACCGTTCCACTAACTGTGTGTGACATGGGAAGTGAACAAAGTTCCATTCTGGATTTTTCTTATCACGCACAATGGATCTAAATACATCAGTGGATATATCAGGGAGGATTGGTTGAGAAGTAATAGTAATTGAAGACCAGTCAATCATTTCCGTATAGTTAGTAGCTTCAAAGTTCAGTTTTGGTGGGAGAAATACACGCACTGACTTTCCGTTGGAAGATGACTCTCTAGACTTAATTATACGTCGTGCAGCAAGTTCTCTGATAGGCTGTCTTTCATCCTTCAACATACACAGCAAGATAATTCCAGGATGAGCAAAGAACGAATTTCGACAAAGTACTCCAGCAACGACGTCCTTGAGGTCTTGAGATAAATAGTTGGATGCAGAAATAGTATTCCGCACATGCTTAACTACATCTTTAAGCGAGTGTTTAGACTTTATATTAAACCAGTTTGGAGTGTAAACTTTCATAACAAACTCATCGATTTGTTTCAACTTCAAAGAAAGAGCTGGAGAACTAACATGTAGTCGTAGAACTCTGTCCACTGTTGTCAGCCAGCGTGAATGTGATAATGTGCCAGGACCGCGTCTAGAAAATTCATCAGAACAATTACCCAATCGCATTGTTTGAGATATTTCTTGTAAGTACATTTAACCTTTGCTTAAATCACGTCTATCAGTTGTTAGTAACTCGCCGTCAATAATTTCGAAAGTTGTCATTGGCAAAGTTTCACATGTAAGGAGCGCCTTCCCAATATTACCAGAATATGATTTTGGACCATTTGTTGGCACATCCAACGTTTCAAACAGATGCTTCAGTGTTAGTTCATTAAAATGCGGGAGACATATTACCCACTGCAGAAGTTTATCAAGTTTCAATTCCAAACACCAAATTACACCGGAATTAACAGATGTGCCGTCACAGCCAATTGCCAGAAGCTGAGAAAGATATCTTGTGATCCCTTCAAAATATCCGATAAATAGTCGCGGAAATCTGTTTTGCGGTGCCAAATGATGGACTCAAATGAGTAATGTAACGTGAACCCGGTTCTTCAAGAGATAAATGTTCCTCTTTTTCTTTTATCGTGTATATTTTAGTATCTACTCTCTCCTGTATCAATGTAGAATCTTTACGACTATCGAAATACATCCCCTTCAACGGTAATGCCTGAGCTTTACTTAAAGCTTGAAATCTTAAATCTTTTCTAACTTTAGCCTTTTCCCTTCGCAGCTTGTTTTCGTCAACCACCAAATCTAAGTTGTTGCTAGTTATGAGACCGACATCGTGAAGAACACTTAAACCAATTGCAGCCTCAGCCCAGTCCGAGACTCCAACCTTGTCTCCACCTACAGCAGTTGAAGGAGGTCAAGTCGCATTTGTGATGATTCAGATACAAACGAAGTTAATTGTTTGTGCTTAGGATCAGTAAGAGAGATTAAACGGTTCGATGTCGATGGTTTGTAAGTGTTCAGATTTAAATCTACTTCAGATATATCTGAAGAACAATCCGTTTCTTCATCATAATCTACATAACCTGCGTTACACGTTGCTTGTGTATGATTCAAATATAAATTGTGAGCCTTTCTATCAGCATTATCAGCAATATTCTGAAGTCGCTTCCTGTATGAAAATACAAGAAAAAGTGCACTTTTCTTCAAAAATTGCAAAATTTCAATTGCGATGCGGGAGCAGAAGATATTATTCGATCGAAAAAATATTTCATACCTTTCTTATTGAACCCAGTGGTCATCTCTTCCATACTATTAGAATAGCAATATTGAAAAATAATTATATTTCCTACGCCGAGTAAAAATTGCCAAATTTTACCCAAATTTCTAAAATCCAAGTGCGATGCGGGGGCAGAAGATATTATCCATTCAAAAAAAATATTTTACACCGTGTTTATTGAACCCAGAGAGAGAACCCTTTCCGCACTATTATAATAGTGATTTCTAAAAAAAGTGTTTTTCGGCCCACCCTAATGACCAGGTGGAAATTGGAAACAAGATTGACCATCTGGAGTCATTCTTTACTCCGTTATTAAAACACACGTATTTATTTACCATATCAAATCAAACACAAAACTTAGTTTCAAAAATCATTTATTACTATATACAGGGTGTCCACACTTGTTGAGGTCCAAAAGCTAAATTCTAAACCGTTAGAGATACACATATAATTCCAATGGGAAAAATACTTTAAATGAAGGGAAGAATTATATTTTATGTTTTTTGAGTCACTAAATATATTTCTGAAAAGTTACGAGTTCTAATTTTTTACTCTCCCCTGATCCTATCAGTCTTAGTTAGTAAAATATTTTTGGCACTCTAACATTTTAAACAAACCAAGTCCCACTCTTCTGCGACTAAAACTGAGCGAGTTAATGTTGCTTTGAATTTCATAATTTTTAACCAATCAGCGGCCTCGTCGAGCATGTGCTGCGCATTGATTGGTGGATTGTTTTCGAGACGGCTATTGGAATGGTGTAAAGTGGTCTAAGTCAGAGATATTCAAAGCTCCATAACTCGGTCAGTTTTAGTCGTAGAAGAGTGGGGCGTTTTTCGATTAAAATGTTAAAGTGTCAAAAACATTTTACTAAATATGATTGATAAGACCGGGGGGACTGTAAAAATGTTATATTTCGTAACTTTTTCAGGAATATATTTATTGACTGAAAAACATAAAATATAATTCTTTTCTTCATTTAAAGCATTTTTCCAATTGGAAATATATGTCCATCTCTAACGGTTTAGAAATTAGCTATTGGGCCAAGATAAGTGTGGACACCCGGTATAAGAGTTGAAGCCATAGAAAAAAAGAAAAAAACTCAATACAGTTACAACAAATATACTTCAAAAATAAAATGATGATTAATTCATAATAGGATTAGGAATTCGAATACAAAATGTTCGACTGAACTTAATTAATCATTCTGATTATTGCATTCGTGACATATTGTTGTTATGATATTGAAACGATTTTTGAAAACAAATCGATTACAGTTACCACATTTCTCGGTAGTTTCTTTGTCGAGTGTTCTAGGACACACATCGCGTAATGTATCAAAAACAGAATTTTTTAAATATTGCTTATCTCACTATTATAAAATTTTCCAGTAATGTTTAAACAAACACGGTGAAGAAAATCAAGCAAAATCAAAGCATTATGTGCTATGTTTTTTTTTTCAAATATCTTAATGGTTTGTTCTTAAAAATTAGAAGCGTCATATCTTAGCAGCAAAGAAAGTATTTAAAACATGTCTGGATATTTACCATTTTGCATGAATTTGAAGTTGTGTCTTTTCGGTGGGAATTTCTGTAAGATTTATTTGTACGAGTTGCTTAATCTTTTGAAATTCCTCTTCGAGAACTTGGAAGAATGCAGAATTGGTTTATTTCGTGTATAAATTAGCAATGCTAATTAATGCACGAATTATATATTCAGATATAATAATTATATCATAAGGACTATAATAATTATATATTCAGTAGAACCTCAGGAATCCAAAATTTCGGATAACCAAAATAATTTTTAATTTTCTGAAAACTTTTTATTATAAAATGAAGGGAAAATAACAATTACGAATCAGAAGCAAAGCTAATGTTTATTCCTAACATAAAAGAAACACTTGAATTGGTATTTAAGATTGAATGCAGCACCTGAATGAGAAAAAGCAATGTCGGTTATCTTCTTTTGACGTAAGGAACTAAACCTGCCTGTCTATGCGAATCGCTGCTGGCTCTTTCAGTATTCTTTCGCAGAGTACCCAAAGGCAATAAATACCCTACTGCATTTTGGATATCAAGAGTTTTTTTTACCGAATTTCCCTGATAATCTGAATTTTCCTGAATCGAACAGAGGTCAGCCCCAATCAATTCGGATTCCCGAGGTTCCACTGTATCTGGATATTTACTACATTGCATGACTTTTAAGTTGTGTCAATTCGGTGGGAATTTTCATAACATTTGTTTGTATGAGTTGCTTAGTTTTTTGAAATTCCTGAGCGGAAGCGAAATTTCATGTTCGACAACTTATGTAAAATTGGTTTATTTCATGCATACATTTGGAATGCTTAAAATTGTGACAGTGTTTTTAAAATTCCTATTTAGGAAGGATCCTATCTTGTGTAAGTGTTGTAAGAAATTTTCTTTCAAATCTTTTAAGTAATTATTAGGTGAATAATACTTTTGAGTTGCTTTTTCGAAGTTGAAGGTCCTAAAGACTCTTAGAAAAAGCATTGTTGACTTCAGCTTTTTATTCTTTCTTCCGATTTTTATTTTGAACGGGGTGGAGCTTTAACAGCTGGAAATTGCTACATATGTATTTTTCTTAGCTATCAACTGATAAAAAGACAACACTTGAGGAAGATAATGATATCTTATCAGCATCATCTTCCTTTCATAAATTCTGCAATTCCGGATTTGAGCCCACAAAAAAATCGCTGCAACTGGATCACAGTCATCTCTTCCTTGGAAAGTATGAAACAGAAAAGAACTTTATTCCGATGTTGATTAATCAAAATATTGCGAAGAGATTACTGTACAAGTTATTGCAACTAGGAATGAGAATTTTAACATTTAGTAAATGCATTGCATCTTGTCTAAGCCGAAGCTGATGGGACCAAAATTAGAAATACGATTTATCGGAAAATTCGAACGACGAAAAACTGGGTCTGAAAAATAAGAAAGGCAAGAGGGGAAATATAAATTTTAGAACTGAATATTATTTTTTTAGAACCTGAATCTTCATTATATAGCAACGAGAACATGCGCATAAAAAATGTATTGAATATTTTTTTTATTTAAAGAAAAGCACACTGCAGAGAAAACTCCATTTACAGAGTGCTATAAACAACGAATACACAAAGAACAAAAGCCACAACGAGGAAATAAAAAAATGCTCTAGAAAATAAAAAGTTGAACACAGAGAATACACGAAGTCATAACAATTTTGCAAACGTATATATAATTGAAAACGAAAACACATAATCACGAAAACAATAGAACACGCTATGATTCTAAAAGTCGTATTTTTTTTTAAAAAATTAAAAAACCATTTCCAAAAGGCATGGGTTAAAAAGTCAAGACACCCAAGCACCGAATCCTCTAAAAACACACCAGGAGTTTAAAAGTTTAAAGACACACAATATCGTCACAACATGCGTTTGTTTAAATACAGTCACAAAAACAATGAAACGTATTGCTGCAAAATATACTTGAAAAACCTCTTAATTTTTTTAAATTTTAAAATTTTACGAAAATAGAATTGGTATCATTGAAAAGCCAACATTTGAATTTCGTGAATAATTTTCGTGCGAGAATACTCTCCGAAGTTATTGAGAAGAAACATTTAAGTAACGATTCATTTTTAAATCATGAAAAGTCTAATTATAATTTTGAAAACCCCTTTCTTAGAGAGTAACCAAGAAGCAACTACGTGCCAAATTGTTATCTCTAGGTGCAACGATCTGACCTTCAGAGCGTTTTGAACTATCTTTACACCACCCAGATCGCAATTTGCAGACGGTATGCAGTCTATAAACAATACCATGTTAAAAAAATTGAATAAAAAGTGTTCGAATTGGCCAAGTTCGACAGTAACGACTCACCTGCAGACTCAGTGGCTTTAGTTTTCCAAAAACGCGCTCCTCTTTAAATTCCAGGTAAAAAAAATCTTACATAGAACACAAGAAAAAATTCTTCGGTGCGTTTGCCTCTTCAGTAAAAGTGAATGAGAGAGAGGACGTTGAAGCATGATCCCCAATTAGGCGACGACAACCAATCTGTCAGCGGCCATCATTTTACAGATAGCAGGGTCGCTACTGTAAACAAAACATAAATGCGAAGAGTTGGCGGCCATCGATAAAGCCAACTCCAATCCGCTGCAGAAAATCTAATCGTTAACCCCTTCGTGCCGACCGTCCCGTTTTCGGGGAGCTTCTAAAAATGTATCCTAAACTCGCATGGATTATTTTTTCAACATAAATCTTCCATAAAAGTTTCTTTTCCTTTATATTTTAATTTATTTTAGATTCAATCGTTAGCAGATCGTATCAAGAGCTCGACTTATAAAGTAACCTTTTTTATTTTCAAGTCAGATTCGGGAAGTAGTTTTTTGCAATGTCAAGAGGAAAACAGTGAGTTTGCTCAATTATTTATCAATTAATTGACTCGCATTTAGAAAATATAACAGTAAATGCAATTGTAAGAATATATCTTTTCGAATTTCATAAAAATTTAGAATTTTATAGTTTTTTGAGCTTTTGTAGAGCTTTCCTAAATAGGGATACCGTGTTTAGAAGGGCTATAAAACATAAAGATTTTTTTAGTAGTTTTCCAGCTGATTTCATGACGTGAAATATACGAGTAAGTATGCAAATTATTATTAATTTGGACATTAATGGGCTAAAGTTTGCGTAATTGTAAAATGTTGTGGAAAAATGCGGTTCCAAACTTTTTTTGTAATGTTGTCCGAAATTTGTGTAATATATAAGCTGTGTTTCTGTACAGCATGCGTAATTTGGAGAAGGTCCGCTATTGCCTAACTTCGTTACATTCGTTAAATTTGACGAGAGCTCGTTTGTTTGATATTCTTGACGCCCAGCTTATGTTAAGCTTATGTTAGATAAGATGGAATCGTGATTGGGAAGGTGAGTCTCACGGAGAGAGATGAAACCAAATCCACTCTCGTCACTTTTCTTCATTTTTGCATCGTTGTTTCTTTACTTTCTCGTATGCAAAGTATGGAGCACTTGTTTGTCTTCAGTGTGTTTTAGAATTAATTATCACTAAATCGAATAATTTAATTCAATTTGGATTCCATACGAATGGCATTTTTAAACCAACAAAAATCATCTAAACTATTGAAAAAATTACTACAATGATAAAAATAAAAATGTTTTTCAGACATAGCGTATAAATAAAACGTAGGGGTTTTTTGGGATTGATCGGCGGCAGCACATATTATGCGTTCGATTGATAATGAAGCTTTTTTATTTCCAAGTCAGACTCGGGAAGTAGTTTTTGGCTATGTGGAGAAGAAAAGGGCACGTGTGTTCAATTATCTATCAGTTGCATTTAACCAATGTATCAGTAAGTACAATTGTAAGAATATGCTTTTCGTTTGGAATCCCACATAATTTTAGATTTTGATTGATTTTTTTTTTGCATTTTGAAAAGCATTCCTAAATAGTGACGAGGCCGCGGTGGCCTAGTGGTAGGGTCTCGGCTTTGGGACCGGAGGGTTCCGGGTTCGAAACCCGATTTCACTGAAGATCCGTCGTGTAGGGGGCCCGCTGCATACTAAATCGTACGTAGTGGCCGAACGTCTACATATTGGTGTGGTACGGAACTTTGGAGAGGGTGTGCCAGCTCAGGTGTCGTCCTCGTCATTTGACCGCGGTTCAAATTTACGAGGTCCGTCCCAAAATAACCCTCGTGTTGCCTCGAAACGGGGCGTTAACATTATATAACTAACTAACTAATCCTAAATAGTGATGCTATGCTTAGAAGGGTATAAAACATAAAATTTTCAGGCAGGATTTTTTCAGTAATTTTCCGGTTGACATCTAATATTAGTGTGCAAAAGATTATTGAAGAAATGCGATTTTGGCATTAACCCTTTGCACTCTTATGTCGAGTCCCATTCGAGATTCTGAATGATGCCTCTTTTAAACATTCTTGTTGGATAGTGCTTATCATACGAATCATATAATAGCAAAAACACACGGATTCATTTTTAGGAATGGAAAAAAATGATAACACTATTTTTCAGCTTCCTAAGGCGCTCGATCAATCCTTACACTCACCCGGGTATAAGTAAGTATCTTATTACCTTTCCGCGTGAAAAGGGTTAATGGGTTTGAAATAAGTACCAAATATGTGTAAGAACGTTTTTCATTACTTACTTTCTAAACGGTATTCCAGTCTGACTTCATATCAAGATGGTGAAACTGAGGATTTGATTAAAAAAAAAAATGGAACAAGTATCATCCTTTTCAGATGAAATGAAATGGAAGACTGAAGCAATTTTCCCCCATTCGAAATTTTCGAGCGTAATCTGCAGGTGGTGCGGCTCAAATTCCGCCTTCCTGCTTTCGACAAGAAGGGATAGCTCGCTTTTATTAATTCATTGCCCAGAATGTGGGTTTTCCTGTCTATTAAGCAATTCGAAAGGGCTGCACCGTTATTTAAAATGTTTCTCCATTGTGTGAGGAGACTGATAAATGCAAACGTAGCGAAAGTGGAAATTCAGTGAAAAATGATTTTAAAAGAAAAAAGATATTGACGGCTGGCTGGGATTGAGGGGCCTAGACTTACTTACCTTACTCAACTGTGACTTTCTGTGACTAAAGTAGCTCTATGTGACTGATATAACTCTTTGCGACTCTGAGATTATGTGACTGAAGTAACTCTTTGTGACTCTGAGATTGTTGGTCACTGCGTGCGCGCGCATCGGTTTCTGTGACGCTGTATGATTTTTCGTGATTTTCACCAACTTTGCAACTCGACTGTGACTTAACCGTAATTTCAAATTCTAAAATTTTTTCTGCAAGCTTCAATGTCTACCTTTCTCTGTTAAAAGAAACTAAAACAAACTCACTATGTTATTTGGTTGCGGAGCTATCAGCGTTTAACTTTAGCGCCAAAAGCGTCATACTTTTTTCCTTTCCCGACACCCCATTAGACCACTATGGAGGGACGTAATTCTACATCAAAATAGAGCCCATTCTCATTAGATATATGAGAGCATTTGAGTTAATCCGTAACAAGTCTCCCACCAAACACACACACGAACCAATGTGTATTTATGGCCCGGCAGCCCCAATACAGCGATGGATATCCCACCCCCATTTTGACCGGTGTTTCGCATTGATGACCGGTGTTGGCGCCGAGACTGTTGCGGAGAGGTTGGCACGATCACGGAGCGCAACAAACTGCATTTTCACCATATCATGGCATATTATGAAAACCAGAAGAGCATTATTTATGTACTTCAAAAGAAAAGCACGCTACAGAGAAAAATCCCAGTTACAGAGTGCAGGTGCAAAATTAATAATAAACACACAAAGAACAAAAGCTGTAATCCGTGAATCTTAGAGATATAAAAAACGTATTAGAAAATTAAAAGTTATTAACGGAGAAAATGAAAGTTCAAAACACTGAACCATGGAAAATTTTACAAACCCATTGTGATATTCGTTACAAAATATTTTGTTATTTCTAAAGTTTTCTCTTTAAAATGTAGTGTGGCAATACAATATTTGTCTTACGAGCGTTGCCTAGCAACGCACGAAAAAGATGTTAGATATTATAAGATTTAAAAATTGTTGTTAGAGAGAGAGACCAAAATGTAACGACTGATGTTGATAGTCCAACGAATGAACGGTATTATGGTGAAAATTTATATTAAAATGAAAGTGTTTTTTTTATAAAAAGTCTGTTAATTCATCCTGAAATACACTACACCATAAATAATTTAAAACGAATACACGCAATCACAAAAACATTGAAAGAGACTAGGATTTTAAAAGTTGCGTACTGTCATATTCATACTATAAGAACGCATTAAGGGTTTTAAAAAATTGAAAACATTAAACCCAAAAATCAAGTACAAAAACAAAGGACCTATAGTTTGAGAATGTAGCAGACAATTTAAATTCAGTTAAACAGATCCTCAATAACATCAACCATATTCATAACTATGAGCTTCTCTTCAAGCCCGAACGACAATAAATCTAATATAATTGAACTATTGTAAAGGAGAAGAGAAAACAAAGCAATGTGTTTTTCTACGGTCTCTCCTACAACAAAGCGAGGATCAACTTGCTAGAATTTTTCTAATTATCTTTCCTTTCTAAATCAGTAGAGCAGCTCTTATACAAATTATTATACATTTTTCATCGAAAGGGATGTTGTTCATGAAACTGTTGTAGCATTATTTCACCGCCTTTTGTTTTTTTATTTTGTACGAAAAAAGACGCGTTTTGTGAATATGCAAAATTTTGATATTCAATAAAGTTGGTTGGGAGGCAGTTTCTGGTGGGCGGGTATCCACCTCGAGCCCATTCAACCAATGAGGTAACTCTTCTAGTTATGGGTATCAGGTGACGTTCTGTCAAAGCTTTGGCACAGCCAGATCGAATTTGTGCTGTGTGAAACGGTCGCGATTGAGCAGCGTAATGGTTAGCCAATGAATTCTTATTTACGCTATATACTCTGCAATATTCTAGTATTTTTTTCCATTACAGAATTTGCTTCTCGTACGTTATTTGTGTGCAGTCATTTTTATTTAAATAAACCATAGATTGCACATCTCAAGATACAGATTTCTCGTAATTGATTTGCCACATTTGTTAGTATCTTGCAAACCGTTTGGTATAGATTATAATTTTTGAGATCTTGCATTTGTATTAGCAATATTGCGCGATGTCTTAGCACTTCATCAGATAAAGAGTTCACCCTTTTTGCATTCCATGTACTGAGAAATGTTTTGTTTCATTTATATATTTCATATTTAGTACGATGTTTTTGCTTTGATCAGTATTTAATTTACTAGAAAATCCCCCGCCATGGTAGGACGGGTGCGAATTGCCTCTTCATTCGAGAGATTTCCCGTCAAATCGGACATGTTTAAATAGATATATGTCCGAGAGAAATGTTTAATATTGGTTGAAAACAAATAAAATAAACATATGTATTATGACAGGATTTTTTTTATTTACATATTTCTTTATTCAAAAAACCTCTCGGTCAACAGCATTCCGTGTGAAGTATTTTTAGTTGTTTAGGAATTGACGTAATTTACTACTTTCTATTAAAAAACGGACATTAATTTGAAATATAGGATTCATATAATTTAAAATTTCTCGGGAACTATTGATAATTAGCGAGATAAATTTTATATCAATCGATAGCAAATTTTATTTCACTATTTTAGAGCTATTAAATTTGAAATTAGAACGACAATTACTCTTTTAAATTTAAAATGACTGAAATTTAGATTCTCTAACAATGAAATAATGCCGTTTAACGTCTCGCAGTGCTATGGCGCGAGTTTTATTGTCGGTGACGTCAGAGCGTTACCGAGACAGATCTAGGCTGTTATATTAGTAATTGTGCAATGTTTAATATAACTTTAACTGGTATTTCACAATTAACGCAACCTTTTTTATTTCTTTTGTATTCCACTGCAGTGGAATTTATATTATTTATATTCTTCAATTTCAGGATGCCCCCTCAAGTCCGGAGTCTCCCCACAAATACACTTTAACTTCAGAATGATTCCAATTTTTGAGAGATTTTATAGAGATCCTGCCCTTACTTCTACTCCTGAATGTTGACTCTTACGACTGAAGTGAGCATGAATTATAAATGAGCCTCGCAACAAGTAAGTCGTCCTTTATTTCGTAATTCCTGAACACCTTTTCAATTTCACCAATTTCGAACACCTGAAATAGCGACTTGATAAGTGCGCGTTCTCTTCTTAGCCTCAAAGTGCCTAAGGCATCTCTTCGCACTGAATCGACGATGCCCTACAACTTTGTGCTCGTTTTTCCTCCTCCATACCTCACCCTTTTCCATATAAGAACGAGTGCACCGAATTATGCAGCTGGGTGGAGCTGTAATTGGTTTCATCACGTAGCTTACAGAAAATTTAAGGGGACGTTGACACTAGAAAAAATGACCAAGATATCAAATTTCCTTTCTTACGTTTTATCTCCAAAATATATACGCTTATTTGGGACTAAAATAGCATTATAATATGTATTATTATATATAATGAGTATTTAATGGGTTCAGAAGAATAAGTATACATTTTTAATGACTTTTTCATAAAATTATGTTCTTTCGGATTTAATCGTCTTTAAAATGTTCCAGGTGTCTTAATTCTTTAGAAAATTACATAAAATTTTTGCAAAGATTTCTTGTACACATTAAAATAAAATTGGGTTTGCATTTTATGTTTCGAGTTCTTTTAGATAGCTAAAAGTCAAGTGCAGAAAAACACAGAATTTTTGTGAAAATTCAATCCGCACATATAAAATTATTTCTACAAATTAAGTTTTAAATGGAATTCCAAAATAATAACAGTTGTGTTCCAAGTGTATTTTTAGATGATAATAAGGAAAAAATAAGAGAAAAAATTACGTCGCATGGAACATTTTCAAATTTTTAAAAATGATATATTTACAATTTTTTAAAAATAATATATTTAGTTACTAAGAGTTTTTTGAAGATATTTGTCGTATTTATACTCTTATATATAGGCATAAAAATTATTTCGTAACTCTAAATCAAAAATTTGCAAATATGACCAATAAAGTTCATTGTCCCCTTAAGATACATAAGCACCACTTTTATGACTATAACTGTTGCCTTTGTGAAGTTGATGGGAGGGAGGGAAAGACTTTAGTGGTCATCCCATATGGTGCAATGTTTTCCTTTCTCTGTACCTCATACAAAATGGAGTAATGATTTTAATATTTTTCTGTATTCTTTAGATTGCATAACTTTTTCTGTTCGTCTAACTTATGTGTATCAGAGGGGAGTGCCACCGAATTTGAGCCGGCTGGACATTTTTTAATGTACAGTGATGGAATAGTAATTTTAATGAAAAACAAGTGGTGGAATTTCTTTGTAGCTTATTTATCTTCAGAACACTATAATTAACTTTTCATGAAATACACTTTAAGCTAGGAAAAAAGCAGCTTTAAAAAATGTGTCATCAGCCCAACCAAGCAAACTTGTTGTCCAGATTGGACCACCAATTTCTTTAAGTACAATTAAAGCAATTTTTTTTTAGATTCTCCTATATTAACCCCAGCACGCAATGTATGAACCCAAGTAGGACATTTTATGCGCTGTATTACTTCCTCTTCTCCCTTTGCTTTCTCACAAATGATACGTATCCGAAGATTTTATAATTTTTGATCCGTTATTTGATGGCTTTATTGTCCTTTCATTGTTTTCTCGGTTTGATTTGTTCTAATTCCAATTTATGAGGACTACTTGCGGCGATAAACTGCTTTCAAGCTATTCATGTAGTAAGATAATGAACTCATTGACTTAAATGGTCCAATCTAGACAACTATCGGACAACAAAAAAAAATTATCCTAACCTGATCTTTGAACTATTTTATTAAAACGATTATTGTTAGTTGTAGTCAAAGAAATTTCCTTTCTGAGGATATAATAACAAATTTTCCTATTCAATTTAAAACAGCGCAAGGATTTTTAAAAAAATAATTAATGGATGAAACTAAATCTAAACATTTACTCCCTAACTTTTACCACGCAGAACTCTCTCTTAAAGATGATTTCATACACCCCATTTACATCGTTATGTCATAATTTGCCTACTTTACGGCCAAATATTGAATAGAATTGAAGTTATGATACCGGCCAGATCTAAAAGCCGGTCCAATTTCGGGGATTCTTCCTGTGCTTTGCTCTATTGCCGAGAACCAGACACGTTGCATGGCTTCCAACTAAACTTGCATTTCAAACTTTGCGCATATTTTAATCCTTTATTTAGGGACTCGCATTCAATACGATTGGTTTGTTTCCCTCATCTTTGCACTTCATCCATAACGCAATGTGTCTGCATATTTATTTGTATACTTCTCGCATAGCACTAAGTCATAAAGTCTCATTCTCATAGCACATATTCATTTTTCATTGTCTTCAAGGACTCCGAATAAAATGAATTATTTTTCTTTTGTATAACCGTGCAGTTCGTTGTATTTATATTTATATGTTGTGTAATTATTATAATTTCATTTGTGTATTTTTTCTTTTTTTTATTCAAGCCCACTTACATTTGCATAGAAGCGGATAGAACTAGAGAAAGTGGTATGGCGCTAAGGTAACAGCATTCTTAAGAAAATATTTTTAAATGACAACAGTATTCTTAAGGTAACAGTATTGTAAGATGTTAAGGTAACAGCATACTACTTCGCGCTCACCACATACCACCTGTACCGTCGCTCTAAAAAAGCAATTAGTTAGACAGAAGTGTGAAAATAAAAATGGAGGGGTGTTCTTCACGGCTTTCTCATACACTTTCTCAAAGGGATTCCATGCTTAACCCGTGGCGAAAAAAGTTTTCCTTAAGTGACTTTAAAAATGTCTTAAATGTTTCCAAAATTCAGCAATTTGAAGCAGGGAAGTGCTTAGAAATCGGAATGTGTGCTATCGTACAGACGCTAGTTATAAAATAATAATAAATAAATAATGTGAACGAAAATCGTCAAGCAAACCACTAATGTAAAGAATCTCATATAAAAATTCGGTTAAAAAAACAATAAATAAGAACGCAATAGGATTTTTTTAATATCCGTGAGAAAGCAGTTTTTAGATTCGTTCCGTTCTTCAAAGTGCGGGTTCAATTTCCTTTGAAACGGACGCATTGCTATCAATGCTTCCAAGGTTTTGTGATTTTGATGTTTTCCGGCAATGATTTCTAAAACAATTTCTACGCCACATTAAATTATGAAAAATTATTTAATCTGATCACTTAAGCCAGTTTTATAGCTTAACTGCTTTTTCCCACACCAAAAATGTCCCTTTTGAATTATAGCCAAAATGAAGTGCAGACTAATAACTTTTCATTGAACGAGCACTCATTTTTTTTTACTAATATGCCATTCAGGTTCTCTTGTTTTCATTCACTGAAATCCAAAAAAAACTAAAGGCGCTCCACCATAAGCAGAATACTCCACGAGGAAAAAGATTTATTTGTTGCACTTTTTAACAGCCACTTAGAGAGCTGCTTATGCGGCCTCGGCAAGTCCTACCCTGTTGTTAACGTGTCTGGACTGATTTTCGGTCGTTGTTTCGAAAGAGATCAGACTTCCGAGTGCGATGTATTGCACTCATTTCCAAAATGTGTTTCTTGTCTTGCTTGTGTGTGTGTAAACAGAGATATTTATTCTAAAATCTTGTGTCGTCATTTCAAACCATCAAAATGTAATTCAATTATTTTTTCTCTTGTCTTTCATAGAAATCCGAAGCAAACTCTCTCTAAGGGTGTTTCTCAAAAAACAGAACACTCCGTGAGGAAAAAGATTTCTTTTATTGCACTTTTTGAGAGTCAGTTAAAAGAGAGATAGGGTGAGGGCAGATTAGGCGGCCTCGGCGAATCCGACCCTGCTGTTGGCGTAATCGAAGACGGTGTAGAAGCGTCCGATGAAGACGTCTCCAAGGATCCAGAGGGGTCCGATGGGCTTGGGGATGTCGATACCCATGAAACCGCTCAGGCAGATTTTCTGTCCCATTTGAGCCACCTGTGAAGAGAAGGGATTAGAGACACGCAATCATTGGAGTTCTCGGGAGGAAAAACAAGATTCCTCTCTCTCACAGTTTTATTTACATTATTTCAATTCTGAAAAGCCCCAATGTCCGTTCGACCAAAGAACGGAAGGTCCCGAAGCGTCCAAGCATCTCTGCAAAATTTCCACTCCCTTTCGTGAAGTGTCATTGGTTGAATATCCGAAGCGCGTGCTTTTTTCACCCAGGTGGGTTTAGGAGACAGGGAGATTTTCTTTGTAATTGGGGAAATAAAACGAGAGTCGTTTCATTTCAACCCCCATTTCCTTGTAACAAATTCCCCAAATAGCCGTTAGTAAAGCGGAGTTTACTTTTATATATCAACTTATTAAGCTACCATCGCACTTATCGAGGGGGTAAAGATTTTCTCTTATCTTTAAAAGAGGAACTCGGGCGTTCCGACATTCTGAGGTCTCTGGGTTCCAAAGATCTTAAGAAGGTTAAGCAGCGTCTGAACTGGCGCAATCACTGGGCGCACACGACGTCAATCTGACGTCAAGGAAACAAGCATGCTCAGACCTTTTGGTTAGCGTCAATTTGGATGGGACTATGATTCTCTCTGTCATTCCTCGTGCAGCCCATTAATGAATTGGTTCAATGAGCTCGAAATATCGACATGGTCATGTGACTTTTTATTGCTACCAGGGATTGTCCCAATGTAAAAGTAGCTCAATAATATAGGACATTCAGCCCATTTTAGGGATCTATCCTAGGATATATCCAAGAGTTTCAAATAAACACGCTTTAGGAAATATAACCACTGTAGGATAAATATTCACGACAAAATAAAAAGAATCTATTTTTCTATAATTAAAATAAAAACTGATGTTAATAATTTTTAATCAATATTAAAAAGATCAAATTAAATACTTTTAAATAAAAACTTTAAATAAATACGCTCTAAAATTTTAAAAAAGGGGTCTTCCCCATGGAAATGACCTGTTTGAAAGTAGTAACTTGCATCTACGAATCAAAATAACTATTCAAATTTCTTTACAAGTGGTATCAGTTATTAATTATCGATCAATGAATTTTTTCCATTCAAATAATGTATTTAACCAATTAATGCCCGTTCGAGGGACGCTTTTAAAAATGCATCATAAACTCACAGGAATTATCTTTTCGACATAAATTTGACAAAATTTTTTTTAAGTATCCGTGTCTTTTGTATTCAATCGATGGCAGCAAACACCAAGCGTTCGGTTGATAATGGAACCTTTTTATTTCCAAGCAAGTACTCTTGCAATGTCAAGAAGAAAAGAGTTAAATTTACTTAACCCTTAAAGGCCCAGTGTTGCCCTTAAGCAACACACCCAATTTTGCCTTTTAAATATTAAGAATAAGCCTGAAGCACTAACGCCTGTTGTTGCCAAAAGGATCCGTACTGATATCTTTATTAAAGCAATTTACAGTATACAGATGGCAGCCTGAGTGCTGATAAAAAATATAAATAAATCGATCTTCTATACTTGAGGCTGCATCTTTTTCGCTTTGTTTGTACGCTTGAGAATACCGTATTTTGTTTTACAATGCTGAAGGCAATTCCTTATCCGTATTATTAGTTATTAAAATTCATCTGTGTCTGACATTATAGAATTTTAGCAAGGAAATTTTTTTCTGCAATAAAGCCCAGTGTTGTCGATTGGTAACAGACTGTTTTATAGCCATAAACCATATTTAAAAGAAAATAGGATCTTTAAAAGTATTTTTCACGTGCTTTTTTCAAGAAATTCGAGTCAAAAAACATTTTTAAATCAATTTTTTAAAAAATCGGCTTTTAAAAGGGTTAGATATTTATCAAATAATTTACTTGCATTTAACAAATATATGTTTACTCTTTGGAGTTTTACATAATTTTAGATTTTGACAGTTTTTTGCATTAATAGGACTTTGCCTAAATAGGGATCAGGAAGGCATTAAAACATAAATGTTTTAAATTAAAAAAAAACCATAATTTTGATTAAAATTTCCTAGTTGATTTCACGAGATGTAATAGTAGCATACAAAATAGTATTGAAAAATGCGACTTCAACATTAATGGGTTAATAGTTAGACCAGAAAGCACTTACTACGATGACGTAGTCCTTGCCTTCCAGTTCGAATGTTTTTCCGGCGAAAGTGAACTGGACTTTGGGCAGTTTGGGAATCAAATTGCAGTCGATCACGTACTGAAACGAAAGAATGAGAAAATAAATAAATAAAACGAATTTGTCCAAACTTCAAATTTTCCATACTTTATTTTTCATATTAACATTCATTATCATATTCATATTTGTATTTCATCCCAATAGCTAATTTCCTAACCAAGGGTATCAAACTCGCGGCACACAACGAATATCTTTACGGTCCAGAAAATATAGCTGTATGTAAAAAAAGTATAAATAAATAAAAAACTTAATGCTTTTTTAAAAAAAAATTCTTTATGACACATAATTCTTATTAGCAAACATTTGCCAATGACCGATTACTAGTCGCGTTACATCGACACACAATTATACCACCAACAGCAACAAATATTTTAGGAATCGATAATAAAATAATACCTATGGGATATTGCTCTTTTGTGCACTGTGTTGTTGCAATTATCCTTATGTTTCTATGAAAATTGTAGGATTTGTTTTTCTTTTTTTCCGGCCCATAGAAAGTGAAACCATTTTTGTTTGGTCCCTGCTATCAGTTATCTTTGACACCTTGTTCTAAACCGTAAGAGACCGGTATTAACTTCAATGTGGAAAATGCTCTGAATGACGTAAAGAATTAGATTTTGTGTTGTTTGAGAGTCAGTAAATGCATTGCTAAAGAAATTACTTAAGCCTAAATATTTTTACAATCATCCTGCCCTATCCGCCCTAATTAGTAAAATATTCTTGACACACAAACATTAAAAAAACACTTTTCTGTGACTAAGATTGGCCGAGTTAAAGAGCTTTGAATTTTATTATTTTAGGTCAATTAATAGCCGCCTCGAGCAAACACCGCATGGTGATTGGCGTATGCTTTTTGAGATGGCCGTTGAAATGATCTCAAGTCGTTTAAAATAAGGGATAGGTCTAATTTTATTGATCTTTAATACGTTGAGCTTTTTGAAAATTTAAGGAGAATGAGAACAAATACGCTTTCCTGATTTCGTTATCCGCTAACATTTGCAAGCATGTGTGAAAAGAAAATCATACATCATGTGATATTAAGATTAAATTATTCTAAATACGTGACTTTAAGAACTTCGTAGTGTAAGGGATATAATTACCCACCAAGCCACCAGATGTCGCCGACCTACCACTCCGAGGATGCAAACAAATCAATCCCCTTCTAGATTTGAGAAAGAGATATGCGCACTTGGACACGCTGCGTGGCAGTTTGACAAGGTGGTCGTGTTTCTTGAAATTGCAAGTACTTGTAAAATAACTTCAATTTATATGCAAACTAAGTTAATTAGGTAAAATAATCTTGTCTCTATAGTTGGAACTTTTTTAGTTGTATTAGAACTCTACCCTCAGAATAAGGGGTGATTTTTTTCTCAGTGGCTCTGCGACTCTTTCCACTTTAAGTGTACCAGTGTTGATTTAAAGCAAGTCAAATCAGAGTTTTAGCTGTGCATTTGTGCTGTAATCGAGATCGGTGTGTCATTAACGTCAAATATTGCAAGGATTACAGCAAATTTGCAAGGTTAACAGTATAAGAATAGTTTCACAACCTTAAAATTGATAATATTTAAACGTTATTCATTACAAAAATACGAGAGATTCTATTGAATTAAAAAATTTGATTGCTTGAAAAAATATAAAAAAAACGCAATATATGGCCAAAAGTTACAAATAACAAGAACCTAAAAAAAGGGGACCCATAAAAGGGGCTATTCCTTCTCGTTCCTGTGGATGACGTGTTTAAGTAGTCGCTCTCTTAAGGTTCGTTTACATTAGGCCAATAAGTGTCCACATTAAGAGACCATGCGTGCTTCCCACTAAGAACAGTTGACAAGCCGTGAACAAAAGAAAATTGTTGTCCAATCGGGTCACCTTCTTTCTATTGGACCGACAACGTTTTCCGAAGTGTTTGCATGAGAACAATACACGGACAACTGCAGAAAGACAATGATTGCGGAAAATAATTGCCTCAGTATAAACATTATTTTAAGCCTGTCATCTACGAGCACTCCGCGCTACATAAATCCGATCACTCCTCGCCAAAACCGATTGTCAATGGGGAGATTGGCCAGAAGTGGGACGTACGTGGGAAGGAGGAGAAGGCTTGGGGTGTCTGGTTCGCCGAAGAAATCAGAGAAGGGGTTGGGTTGGGGATTGGAGTGATTGGTAATGAATGGCCTTGCGTGGCAAGGAGTGGTCGTGAATGACCGGCTTTAGATTGTGGGAAAGTGAAAGAAGCCGGACGCTCACCTCTCCCTGCATGAGGGGTGTGGCTCCGATCTCCTTGTTGAGCTTGTCAATCTCGGCCAGAGGTCCGGCGATGAGGGAGGTACCGGTGTCGGCGATGGCTTCGCAGCCTCCGGAGCAGTAGCCGGATGATTTGCCGTTCACGGACACGCTGCAAGACAATGAGGGAAACAATTAAAAATCTGCCATTGATCATTTAAAGACGAAACGGCTCTACTCGCGTTGAATGATGAGCCTGTGATCGACCGAAACTTCGACATGAGGCCAACAAAGGAAGCATCTAGTTGCGTAACTAGAGAGTATGAGGCGCCGGCAAATGCTTAGAGTGTGACCCTTTTTCCAGTCATAGAAGGTAGGATAGTACCCATATCTATGTGCCTCTGTTATTATAACTACTTGGGTCGTAGCCTCCTGCTATTTTGACAGTCCTGCCTCTGTATAGTAACACCACTGGACACAACTCATTAAAAATGGACGTGTGGTGATTCAAATTATCAATGTTACCGATGGTGTCAAAAGCAATGAAATTCCTCCCACTAACGGGGGATGTATCCAGTGGTACAGCTAGAGAATATAGGTCCAAGGACAAATGTTCAGCTTGGGTTCCATTTTTCAGTCCTTGAGTTCAGGACAATAGCTGTGTCTGCGGCCCTATTTAATTATAACTCCTCGGGTAGGAGCTCCCTAAAACTGTGGAATAATGACAATTTGTCAGTCCTGCCACTTTATAGCTACGCCATCGGATGCAGTGGATACTCTTTAAAAATGGAGAGGCGGTGATTCAAATCATCAAACAAAGGATGCACCCAACGGCGTAGCTGTAGAGTATGCGACCCTGGCAAATGTCTAGGAGCCTATTTTTCAGTCCTGGAGGGCAGGACAATTGCTGTGTCTGTGTGCGTATGCAGTTGTAACACCTCGGATAGGAGCCTCCTAAAACATAGTGTATTGGCATTTTCCTAGCCTGACCACCCTATAGTTACATCATTTCACTTGCAGTAGTCTCTGATTAATCCGGTAGTAGTCCGGAGGTCTTCTGGGTTAACGGAAGCTCCGGATTAGCGGAGGTTCGTTTGAAAAGACGGATTTTAATAGCAAAACTTAGAAAAATATATAAAATTACAAAGAAAATATGCTACACAAAGGACGTCGAAACTAAGCAGGGCCCAAAAGCTAATTTCTAAATCGTTAAAGGTAGGCATATTCTTCCAATCGGGAAAAAATGCTTTAAATAACGTAGTGCTGTGCGAGTAGATAAATGTAAATTTTTATACTGTCTCTGGTCCTACTAGTCGTATTTAGTAAAAGTTTTTGACACGCTGACATTTTAAACAAGAAAAGTTCCACTCTTCTGCGACTAAAACTTTTACGAAGCTTTGAATACCGTCTAGATTCTATGACTATAAACGTACACTTATTTTTAACTTATGAAATTTTAAAAACTAGCTGGATTTAGATCAGAAGTCAAACTGAATAAAGTGTCCTTGGTTTGGTGTAAGGTCTAGAGCTTGAGACTGGCGGTTTCAGGCTCGAAACCCAATTACACTGAAGACCTGGCTGTATTTTGACCTGAAAGCGAAATCCGACATCAAGGGTCAAACATCGCACCGTTGGTGTGCCGCAGGTGTGAGGCATGAGATGCCTAGAGATCATCCTCGTCATCTGGCCAAGACAACCTCGTCTTGTCCAGATGACGAGGATGATCTTATCCTGTCTGTTGAAAAGGACGAGGTCCATTACAAAGTAGCCCTTATTTTACATCAAAACGTGGAATTTATATGATTAAACTGAACTGGATTTTGAGGTTTCCCAGTGATATTTCCATGGTGAGCTAATTTGTTTCTGCTCCAATCACCCGGCTGATCGTTTCACAGTTCAATTGATGACTGGATGAAGGAAGGCGCGACTCACCCGTCCATGTGGAACTGCCAGTATCCCTTCTTGTCGACGGGCACGTAGGTGAAGTCTCCCTTGTAGTGCTTCGAGTCGGTGCCGCCGAAGATGATCTCGCCTCCGCTGCTGGCGTTGGGGTTCCTGCGAAGAAAATTATGAAAGAACGCCTTTATTAACGTGTGCCGAAATCAGGCAATGTAGGCAATTGCCGAAATTTTTGGGGCCTCAAAATAATTATTTAAAAAATATTTTCATGGCTTTCATTTAAATTATAAGAGCTGTGAACTCGGACTGACTCACATTAAAATCAAGTAACCCTTTAAATTTCAGACCGTTATTCTTAGGATATTTCTCATGCTGTCCTAATGCTTAAATGAAACCTGTTCAAAGTAGGCTGTCATCGAACTCGTCTCTTGATTGTCGTTTGTGTAAAATTAAGAAACGTGTGGAAATCGCAACATGCGCGGTGCAAAATTCGTTCCAAACGCTCTACGGAACAGACCGTCGCACCAAAATCTGCCAAATTTGAGACGCAGTTATTTCTTGGGTATCAGGTTCTCACGAAGAAAGATTGTCTCAAAATTTTGATTAGATTTTTTAATTTAAAAATCAATCGAATTTTTAATATTTTTCCTCAATAACTTCCGTGTGTTAAAACATATCCGTGTATGTAAAACATTTTTACATCACTTTAAAATTCAAAAAAATTGCTTAGACATGATACCTTTATTTCCGTACAGTTTTTTTGTCTAATTTTAATATATTTTTCTAAAAACATTTTGATATATCTTTACAACAATATTTTTCATTGTTTCAGTTGCTGCATATCCCGCGCTTGAGATATTATTTGTCCATTTTCGTGATAAAAGTGAATAAAACGATACAGATGATCAACCTATAAAAAGCGTCAGTGATATATTTCGGACTTTTAAACCGAAATTCTTGAGATGGGAGCAAAATTAGTGAAAACGAGGGCGGTGATAAAAATACTCTCTCTTTATTCTTCAACCAGATTTTACAAAAAAAATATTGTATATTGTTTTCTAATTATAAATTTCAATGGATATTAATAAATAAACCAAGATTGCTTATTTAAAATTCATACAGTTGAAACTTGCGTATTCGAAGTCAAAAATAAAACACCATAAATCATTTTACCAAAATTTATAAATTATTAAAAATTAATTTTTAAAAGGCCATATGCACTAGATTTTGGACCCATGACCCCCCCCCCCCCCGAACTGAAAGAATAAGTGAGAAAATGAAGACGTCAGAATCGTACCAGAACAGCGAGTAAATGATTTGAGTGTGCGGTGGTGCCATCTGCCAAGACTAAACTTAATGAGAATACTAGAAATTTATCCAAAATGTGATATTTAATTAATGTAATAATATATATAAGAAGAGAAAACAATCGAACACGGACTGTTTTCATCACACTTTGTAGTTCTGGGAGAAATTCTGATTTGGGTTCGTATAAAACAAAAAAGATTCAATTTTGCGAAAGAAGAAAAAACGAAACTAGGTACTTTTGCAAGATTTTTTCTATTTCAAACGAGTACAACTTTAATATCTTACTCTGTTGAGTCTTAGATTCCAGTTAAGGATTAGAAAAATAGTATAGTAGCACGAATTCGTCAAAAATTGTTCCTTGTTTAAGAACTTCTAAGCGTCGTTCGCCCCCAAAAAAATGCAAGTTTGGGGCCGTACTGTACACTTTGGTTGGGCCCATTTTTCATTTATATTCATTTATTTCATTTTCGTAAAAATAGAAATTTTAATCGATTTTTCACTTTTTTTCTTAATGCACAAGA
>BGPR01009887.1:0-10319 GCA_013235015.1 Araneus ventricosus | reverse complement strand
TTTTTTTTTATTAATGTCTGTTGATCTATGGTGAACCTCTAACTATTTCTTTTAATTTTAATAATATTCTTTATTATAATATTTATGGAAATTTGGAATCAAATTTTTCGCAAATTCACTACCAAGTGGCGCCACTTGTATGTAGTCAAAATTGAATTAGAATAATCGATTAATTGATAATTAAGTTCCGAAAATGTTAAAATAGTGTATTGTCATCGAAAATACAGAAGCGTGCAAAATTTCCGCTTCATCACACCAGGAAGGGAATCAAAAAGTCGATCTCAAGATTCCATTTATACAAATATGGAACAATTAATGTTAAATAAACGAGCGTAAAATATGTTTTAATCGTCAAACTATTTCACCTCGAGGTTTTCATGATGTTCAAAGATTAGTATTGTCATCGACAGTACACAAGTAGCAACATTTCCAAATTTTATCGCACCAGGAAGCGAGTGAAAAGTGGATTGCGAGACAAACACAAAACAAAGTTAAATGTTGGTGGAAAAAAAACTTGCAAAGCAATCTACTGATGACTAAGCAAGATTGGCTCGATTCCTAAGGAAGCAACTGATCTACGGGAGAGAGAGAGGATCTACCTGTTGAGGTAGAAGGAGAATTGAGCGTTGTCGACGAGCTTCTCCTTGAGCATGTTGTCGAAGACTGGCACGACGCCGTCGACGGAGATGGTGCTGAAGCCCAGGCCCAGGATGCCGTCGAATTTGGCCGCCACGAAGGTCAGACCCGGTTCAGTGACGGCCTCGCCAAAGGTCTGGCCAGTGATCTGGAGAGAGAGAGATTTTCAGTCGCAGGCGACGAAGAGAAATATAGTACATTATCGTACGGTTTCTTAACAATATTCGCAATATCGTATAATATTGTATAATATCGTACAACATTGTTACAGGGAAATATATAATTGGCTTCAGTTTTAATAGTATACACATAGTATATTATAGTAATAATTCGAATACTTTGCGCTGCAAATTTGATACTTTATACTTGGTAGGTTGGTCGGTTGGTTGCGTGAGGTTCAGTGGCGCGAGAGACACTCTTAGCTAAACCTTTATACTTGCTATTTTGAATTATATATAAAATACTTTGCACCAGAAAGGAAAGAAAGACAGAAAAAAGTCGGATAGGAAGAGAAGAGTTTTTAGTTACTGTGGACGGGGAGAAGTTAGTAGCACGCAACAAATATTGCGCAATATGCAGGTTGTCGCGGAAAAATGCTGCCACAATTTATAAGCTGGTAAAACTCCGAACTTCATTTCAGTTGCAGATATATTGGTTGAGAAATCGCGGTCCAATCAAAATTTAGTTTTGGAGAAAGAAAGTTAGTGTTAAAGTGGTACCGGAAGTGTGAGAATGCAGAGGTGATTTCTGAGGGAGTTTCACATTGATCCGCCCTGTGGACTCGCCATAAGACAACTTGTTACCAGACTCGTTGGCAAGACATAATTCTTTTATCTCTTCCTCACTTCTCCGAGAAGAGAGTAATCGCATCAGAGAAAAGAAGAAGAGATCGCTGATTTCCACCTGTAGGGATTTTATATAGTCGTGATTTCGCCTGTTGTGATTAGATCCGACTACATTATGGATTGATTTCAATGAATTCTGTTGTTCTATTACATCGTTGAATTATTTACAATTATGATATGCATGCGCACTGCAGATAAATACTAATCGTTTCGTTGTCTCAATCATACAAAGAGCTTTGTGTATAAACAGAGATTAACAGTAGCCTGTCGTCGGATATTAATGATTGGAAAGTGAGAAAGTGAACTAAACTACGTCCACCTCGAAGGGCGAGAATACCAAAGGGGTCCTTACTTGTGTTTGACCGATGGTCATTGTGTCCGTGCTGAGAAATCCGGTCATGCTGCCGCTGCCATACTTGATCTCGAGAGCGGTGCCGTTGGCCTTGTAGGTGCTGGACTTGCTGCTGTCGTACTTGTTGTGGAGGACTGGAAGGAGAAAATATGGAATGCGTTACTGAGCTGCGGCGGGAATCATCGACGGGAAGGGACGAGCGGGGTGCTACTGCTAACTGTCGAACGCGATCGGAAGTTATCGCAGTCCGATGGCTCATTTCTAAACCGTTAGAGCCGGGCGAATATTTCCACTTGCGAAAATCCTCTGAATGACGTGAAGAATTACATTTTATGTTGCTCGAGTCAATAAATGGAATGAAAAAAATAAATCTACATTTTTAAACAACCTTCGGTCCTATTCATCATTATCAGTACAATAATTTGGGCATACTAACATTTTACACAAAAAGAGCTCCACTTTTCTGCCACTAAAAATGACCGAGCTATGAATCTGTGAAGATAACTATTTTAGATTTTTTCATTCACGAAACATTTCAAAGGCCGTTTCGAGAAAGATCCGCCGTCAAACTTGTTGTCCGTATGTTTTAAAAGCAGTTTTAATAAAAGCTGATCACTGCTTCCTTTGCATTTCTTCAAAAAAAGTTTTCCCTCGCGCAAAAACGAGACATTTCTCGACACATTTACAGTGCCGTTTTTTATTTTAAAAAATGCCTGGAATTTGCTCACATCACTATCGACGTGCTTAAGAACGCAACTGTGTTTCTATTCTTTTCTCTAAATGAATTGTTTTCAGTCAGAAAGGATCACATTCCGATGACGAACTTTTTCATGTCTTTGCATCTTGCAAATCGGCTTTCATTCCTTTTTCAGAAAAATTCGTCGATTTTATTAACCCTTTCTAAGGCCGTGGGAAGTATACCTCCCACCAAATTCATCAATTTTTAAATGTTTTTCTTAAGGTTGGCGTAAGTTCTCGCCTAATTTTTCGATGAAACAATAACCCGGATGTTTCAATTTCTTATCTTAAACCATAATGAAGTGTTTTGACTCGGTAATTAATTATTAATTAATAAAATTATATAACAAAAAATAATGTCATCGAATAAGCTAAATGAATTTCTTTTCTTAAATTAATCTCAATCCCAAACTTATTTTATTATACCACTACTGGAAAAATGTCCCTTTAAAAGGTTAAAAAATGAAAAGCAAAGTTCGATTTTCTGACACCGGCTAGGTTAATAGAGACCTCGATTCAGAAAGGCCCAGATAATCGAGTTTCTGATGTATTCTAAACCAAACAAATGCAGAAATCTGAAATAATTCGTTCATGGACTAATTTTAACCTAACTTCCTTCCTACTTTCTTCAAAGAATGAAACGTGACGTCAAATTCTAACCTAACAACCTTCTTATTTTCTTCAAAGAATGAAACGCGACGTCAAATTTTTCATATTGATTTGGATTGTTGATCGTATATTTGATTGACTGTTGATTGCAAATGAAATGTACTTACGACAGGCGACGTTGGTCCACTTGCACTTCTTGGAAGGCACCCAGAGGTTGGAGGATCCCGTGTCGAAGACCACCTTGAAGTTCTGGGGAGGGGTGCCCAGGGAGATCTGGCCGTAGTATTGAGCCTGCAGGGGAGAGATTTTTCCATAGTCTCATCATTTCGGATGCATTTCTAAGGTTCTCTACTTAATGTGAATGATAATGACTTAACCCCTTATGTTCCTTTTTGGGGACGCTATTTTCCTTTTTGTTTTTGCCTAAACAGCTTTGATCGTTGCATCTGAATGCTGAACTGACTGCTATGAAAGGTACTAACCCAATAACAATCATTTTTCTAATCAAAACGATAATTAATTCTAATGAAAAGTTAATTCATCAGTTTAGTTAAAAAATTTCAAAAAGAGCGCTCTCTTTCATATTTCATTCAGGTTATCATATTAATATATTTTTTAAAAAGTGAAATAACAGAGTTTTGGCACATAATGGGCTAAATAGTCTTGAAAATATGCTGAAGTTTTTGAAAATACGCTGTTATAGTGCCCATCAGCTGTTCCCAAACTTTTTTTTCACTCGCGGATCTCTCGATAGTCCTTTTTTTTCTCTTGAGTACCTTCTACTGTCCCTGCCTCCCCCCTCACCAACCACACCTCCGCCTAAAAAAGTTTTTATTAATGATGTCAAGGGCTTAGATCAACCAAAGACTCACACGGCTTGAGTGAATTTAATAACATTAATAGGATTTATTTGTGATTTTTCATTTTATTCCCTCTTTATAATAGTACTTACAGGCTTTCTTAATGATGAAACACGTCACTTTTCCCGTTATTAAAGTGCGGAAAAAGTGACGTCTCCCAACCCAACCGGGGGTACCAGAATAGACCCGAAAATCTGAAATTCAGTGATAGTTGGATCAGAAACAGCCATGAGTCACTCACGTCCATGTAGTTGGAGAGTGGTTCCGGGAAGGGGGCGCTGTCGTCGAATCTCCTGGTGGGGAGGGCCACCTCGATGGGGGTGCCCACTTCGTGCAGGTGGCGACGGACGGACTTGTGCCGGTGCAGGGGAAGCCTGCAAAGAGACAGAAAGAAGTGAACACAGAAGCTTAAATAATTAACCCGTAAGCACACGCGCGGGGTCTTTTTGACCCCACCCTTTCACTCTTGTTAAGAAATCTGTATCTTGAAGTTAAGAGCAGCAGAAACTGGTGAAACAGGTTATCTCATTTTTTTATTGGGGGTTCGGGGTCAAATTGACCCGTGCATGTGCTAGCGTTTCAGATTCATTTAATTCTATGGCTATGGCCGCGTACGAACGATCGGAGATCTTCTCGCAAGTGTTTCTACCTATAGTGAAAATGATGATAGCGCAGATTCATTAAAGCTGATAGCTGTCTTAAATACAACTAATTTGTTTTGAAAGAATGTTCCTGATCCTATTTGATTTTTGTACAAATAGCCAATAAAATAAAGAGTAAGTTTCTAACAATGCGTGTGCGAATGTTCCAAAAATGGGCGCTGAAGGGTTAATATAGACGGGCATTTTAAAGCATATTTTGTCTTTCTCTTATTTTCATTTTAATATTTTTTTAATTCGGCTTTTATTCAAGTGCCCATGTTCAATTTTGATATCTTTATTTGCTTTGGAACAATTTTATTAATTTTACAATTTTCAATACCTTTAGTTTATTTAATTTGACTTGTTTCACGCTCGTAAAGCTAGAATTTTATCATCTGCATTGCACTCGCTTCTTTGTGTTGTACAGTGCTGAATTTTTGTACAGTTGTGTGCTCTCGATGGCAATGCAGTATTTCAATATCCTATGCTATAATTGCCAGTTAGTCATTAATTTTAAATAAATCTTTTATCCAAACGAGTGATGCCACCCGGTAGTGAATATTTATAATAATGAATCACGCATTAAACACTGCAATTCTGGAAATAATAAAAATAAAAAAGTTTTAAAACACACTTTTATTGGTGTATTGAAAAGTGGACAAATTTTTTTAATCAAAAATTTCAGGATCAAAATAAATAAAACCATGAAGTAATAAACTGTCAGCATTACGATAAAGAAATGAGGCCACAATGAACATGAAATGGCATAAATTTCCTAAATATTCCTTAAAAATTAATATATATTATAAATGTGATTAAAATTTCAATTTACTTGAAGTGCTTTTGTCAGCACTCCATGCTTTCGTAATTTTGTTTTGACGACCAGAATTTTGAGTAAAAAATTAGTTTCTTCTTCTGAATACACTGGCAAAAGAAGGTTTTGAAAAACATTTTAACACGATAAATGTTTATTTGCACGACGCATGACGGAAAAATCGTTCAGGACGTTCTGCAAGGAAGACCGGTGGACTAAGAGCTACTCAATTCAGCACGTAGTTACTTCTTGGATAGGTGTTGTTCATTAAGAAAGGGTCTCTCAAGAGTCTGTTATTACATTTTTAATGAAAAATGAATCGAAATGTTAACGTTTTTCCACAGTAACTTTGGAGCATATTATTGTACAAAAGCCCTTTTTACATTGCATTAAAATTCAAAAGATTTTAATCCCATGTGATTTTCCCACTATTATTATTATTCCCATGTCATTTTTCCTCTAATTTTAATAAATTTTTAAAAATATTTTTAAATATATTTTACAACAATACTTCTCATTATTTCAGCTACTACATTTATAGACACACACGTTGCAATTATATTAAACGCAAGTTTTGTATGCACGTTATCATAACCATATAATGATAAAGTAATTAAAAAAATAGAATAAAAACAGACGAAGCAAGCCTAAAACATTTTTAAACTACGATGGTTCGGACGATAGGTTCGAATCTCCTTTAATTTTGTGAATTTCCTAAATTCAATAAATGAATTTCCTAAATGTTTCCATCAAACTTTGACTATCGTTGGACTTTGACAAAAACATATTTTTTACGTTCCAAAGCACTAATATGAGCTCTTGTAAGTCAGTGAATAATTATGCATCTGATCACTTTTCGAGTGCAAAGGGTCAAGTTACTTTACATTATATTTTAAATACAATTTTTTGTGTGCACGTTTTCTCCGCCGTATATTTAGGAGTACATTTTAAAAAACAATATAAAGACAGAATTTAATCTTCTTCAAGTATTTCTTCTTTTTATTTTATTGATTATCGCGCCAAATATTTGTGGAAGGGTTATTCAGTATAATTTCTCTCATCTTAATGAATATATAAACGCTTTTTAAGTATATTTTGCAACAATACATTTCAACATTTTAGTTCCTGCAACGCAGGTTGTGACGATATTATATACATTTTTCGCTTGCACCTTATCGATGCTACACAATGAAGAGTATATTTTTGAAAATGACATAAAGATAGATGAATCAAGCTTAAAAGATTATCGTGCTAACAATGGTTTGGACTAGAGGTTGGCCTCCCCGTTCATTATTGAAATCTGTTTAGAAAGCATATTTACGGATCCTACTATGGTTTGGACTGAGGTCGCTTTTCATTGGCTCTCAGCGTCACTTGACTTCGCTTGCTTCTGAACGATGTCATAGGAGCGCGCTTAGTTTGGATTTCGATTATTGTCTTAGCTATTGTATCACGGAGAAACCAAAATTATCTTTTAATTACGATTATTTGTATATTTCTAAAGGGAATGATGAATTCAAGATAAAGATAATTTTGGTTTCTCCATGATACAATAGCTAAGACAATAATCGAAATCCAAACTAAGCGCGCTCCTATGACATCGTTCAGAAGCAAGCGAAGTCAAGTGACGCTGAGAGCCAATGAAAAGCGACCTCAGTCCAAACCATAGTAGGATCCGTAAATATGCGTTTAGAAAGCCCTTCATTGGTTTGTCCGCCGGCGCATCGAATGATGGCAATTTCAAATTTATAAACTAAAGCAAAGCCATTCACAGATGTTATAATTCGATGCCAAAATTGCGTCGAGTCCATAATCCTTCGGGTTCTCAGTTGAATGGACCTTATGCATGTGACGTCACATCCTCCGACACGTGACCTGCCGGAGGCAGCCATTGGTCAGTCTTAAACAGCTGAGTCAGAACTGCTTTTATTTCTGAGTCGCTTATAGGCCGATCGTTTTGTTTATTCCTCCACAGCTGTTTTTCTATACTCTCGAACCCAAACGGTGCATAAGGTCCATTAACCCTTCAATGCATGATCTTTTAAATTTCAAAATGAAAAACGTTATCGGCATGGGAAGTTCACATGTAACAACAGAAAATACACAAAAAAAGTCAAAGTAGAATTGTGATATTAAATTGAATTGAATGAACGCATCAAATCACTGTTTCTTTTTTATAAAACAATAAAAAAGGGTTTTAAAAGTAATATCAAATGGTAAATGCCTCTAGAAGCAATCGATGAAACCACCAAAGTCGCGATACTCCTTTTAAATGCTGTAAACTATGTCGATAGGTGCATCAGGAATTAAATAACTGACTACCACAGACTTGTCAATGGGACCCGTGCTGTCCATGGAAAATGGAACGAATGGTTATTTAACAAAAACATGAATGATAAAGGCACAATTTAAATAAATTCTTAAGTAGTAACATTTAAAGAGAGACGATTCTCATTCCCAAGGGGGGATACGACACAAGGGTCCGTTCGCTCAGGCGATCCGAACGAGAATGAACTCCAGTCAACTTCGCGTCCCCAAGGACACGAAAGGGGACAGCTAAAGTTCATTAAACTCTGCACCCTCAAATGGCGCGAAACTCCGCGGCGAATGGAAGGACGCGTAGGCGTCAACAGTTATTATCCGGTCTCTTATGATGTTTCGAAACTGATACAGCGAGGACAAAAAAATTTCTAATCATTAATAACATGAAAATAAATTATGCATCAAATTTGATACAGTATGCAGTGAAGGGTTAAAATGACAAAGCATCCCCAAAATAGAGGATGCAATTTAATTATATAGGTAAGAAAACAAACCAGTGAAGGGTTTAATAGTAGAACAAATATTCGTTTCACTGCACATGCGCAGAGGAACTCACCTGAGCAGGCGTTCCGCGCTGGACAGCGCGAGCAGCGAGAAAAGAGCGAGGCAGACGAACAGTTTCATGGTGACCACGAGAGTTGTCGTCTCAGCGTCGGCTCTCTTTTTAAATGAGGGGTCTAATCAGACACCTGTCACGCGTCACGCATTGTCAGGAGATGCGGAACAAAAGGATTTATCTCTGGATCCGAAAGGTCGCCACTTTTTCCTCGAGTGTTTCGAAATCTGATTGCTGATAAGGAAATCGGATTGTTTCGGCAGTTATCCAAAGTCCCGAGTCGAAGAGATTGTTTGGAAATGAAACTGGAGCAGGACCGCAGGGAAAGGGAGCAGGAGGGGCACTATCACCTGGACCCGTTTGCAGAGGGGGACCCAAGGAAAAATCCATTTTTCTATTTTCAAGGGTGTTTGATTTTTATTCATGAGATATGGAGCCTGGTACGAGTTGAAATGCATTTTTACAATTTATTTTCTCTGAATATAAAACTTCCACATCCCACTCATATTAACCCTCCCTCTGGCGCCATCGGCCTGAAGGCGCAGCTCGGTCGTTTTCGCCACACCCCCACACCCAGGAAGGGTCGAAGTCTGTCCCTCCTAGTAGTCTCCTTTTTCCGCCTGATGTTTGGAACCCCTTATTCAATTGACTTGCCCGCTACGTGGAGTGCAGATATCGCCGCATTGGCCTCACAGGCGCGAATTCTTCCCACATATTTTGATTATTCGTAATATTTGATTCTTTTATTATCACAGACGCTTATTTTACTCATCCCATGACTTTATGTGACGCTTTCCCCCAGATTTGTTTAGGTCAGAGGGAAAAAATGATTCGGCAGCATGCTTGGTTTTACTCATCCCATGACTTTATGTGACGGTTTCTCCAAGATTTGTTTAGGTCAGAGGAAAGAAACAATTCGGCAGCATGTTTGGTTTTACTCATCCCATGACTTTATGTGACGGTTTCCCCCAGATTTGTTTAGGTCAGAGGAAAAAAACAATTCGGCAGCATGTTTGGTTTCAGTGATGGGGAGACTTAGTATCCGGAAGTGAAGAAGTACGTGCTTCTTGCGTCTTCGCCTCACAATGTCTTTTTCATAACGACATCCCCATTTCTCTTCTTTTAACCCTTCGCACTCTTATGTCGAGACATGGTAACTGTATTTTTCAGCTTCCTAAAGCGCTCAATCAATCCTTACACTTACACGTGTATAATTATGCATTATTTTTCGGAGTGTGCAATGGGTTAATCTAGTATAACAAGTATTCACGGAGGACTTCTCTCCGAAGATCGGTGATTAATTTAAGAAAGCTAAAATTGATGGGTATAAACGATATTCAAATTGCGAGATTGTGCAGCTGCGCCTGTCGGGGGCATTGCGTCCGAACTAGCCGGTGCGAATTTTGCTCCTGACGGAGGGTTAATCTAAATTACAGAGGGCTGCTAGAGGGTAGATTTTCGTGACAACACGTGACGTGACCGGAAGGAAGAGTTCCGTCCGCTATCGCAAGGGGAAGGTCGGTGGAAGGCCAGATTTCGAGTCACGACACGCAGGGATGCCGCCCTACCCACTAATTGCTCAGTCAAAGGCCGAGTGCCAGTGTCGCAAAACTTTTAACGGGTCTATTCTGGTACCCCCGGTTGGGTTGGGAGACGTCACTTTTTCCGCTGTGAACGTGCGGAAAAAGTGACGTCTCCCAACCCAACCGGGGGTACCAGAATAGACCCGTTAATCTCTGTACGAGAAGTATAAGGTGAGCAACAAATAAACCAAAAAGAGGATATTTTGGTCACTTTTTGGGTCCTCTGAAGATATTCTCAGCGAATGCTTTCATTTCAATTAAAGGGGCTTGTATTCTAACTTTTTCAAATTTGTACTCTTAGTGACCTAAATGGTTTTTCATGTTCATCTCGGAAGCGGAATATTCTTATTTGTAAGCGTATTT
>BGPR01009886.1:0-48135 GCA_013235015.1 Araneus ventricosus | reverse complement strand
TGTTTTTCAAAAATTTTAAATCTTTGAAAATCAACTTTTACTTAAAACCACATAGATTGATGTTAGGCTTTATGGACAAATCAGAGCTTACTTACCTGCAGTTCTTGCAGTATTAAAATGGCTATGAAATCATATAGTAATACCTGATAATATATGCTTCATGTGAGGCTAATCATTAAAACATCTCTAATTTGTCAAATAAAATGGAGATCGATAGTATAAATATCAAACTCGGTTTTGCATTTGAGATTTTCAGTAATCTATGTTATTGTTTAATAAAAGTGTGATATAGATATTTTAAATAACGTTTTTTTGCCTCTATCATAATAGAATTTTCATTTAAGGAGATAACTGGGATTTGTCGTACTGATGTCATTTTTTTAACCCTCTAAGCGGCTAAATATGCTTTTCCCATTTTACATGTTCAATTCAAAAGTAGATAATTCATACGTATATTTTCTTAAAATTAAAATAATTTCTTAAAGATTTGATCAAATTAAAAAAAAAAAAAGATTTGCATAGTCACTTTCAAAGCTAATTTTTCAGGCCTTAAAGCTGTTATATTAAAATAATTGGGTGCTTAGAGGTTTAATTCTTTGAAACCTCTTTTGGGATATTGCCATTTATTTAATGGGGCATGAATCCCATTAGAATACAAGAGTTCAAAATTATTATGACCTTAGAAAATTAGGGTAAAAAAAATGAATGTGTCGATGGTCTTAAATGCATGGGTCGATCCAAATTGGGCCGTTTTGAGGCCCCTTCACAAAATTCAAATTCACAAAAATAGCCCCTTTTTTTAATCTGACTTCTTTTTTAAAAGTTTTTGAATGAGGCATTGCACAATATATATATATATATATACACGAGTATTTTTTTCAGTATTATATCAAATTACTGCATATATTTGGTTCAATGAAACACTTTTGATATTAAATGTAAAATATAGAAATATGACTGCTAAAATTGAAGGTTTTACATGAAAAAAAAAATTCACAAAAATGGGCCCCTAAAAATAAACCTGGACCGACCTCTATAATGTTGTGATTAATTTTATGATGTTTTAGTGTGCTAATTATGTATGCATTTTAAAGTTCATTCATTATAAGTTCTATTCTTTTTCAGACATAGAAAATATGTCATTTTTGCATACTTACTTGTTAATTCTCTATATGTTTAAAATGTTCTGAAATATGTTTATTTTGTCATGGTGATTATTTGCCACAAAATACAAATAAAATACCTTGGGAACAGAATTTGTTGTGTATCATTTACTTCCTTTTAATAGCAAGCCTATAAATGAGATAGAATGAGTTTATGCCATTAATAGAGTTTTGACATCATAGTTAATTAAAGAAAAGCACAGAAGTTTAAAACAATGAAATACATTTTAGTCTTTTCTTAATAAATGCACAGAGTTGGATATAATTCCGCCAAATGTTATGAAAGTTTTACTGTCGGACGTTTACGTCACTTAAATTGTTACTTTCTTTGTTTTCCTGCATAAATGGACATGGTTGTCTGCTACTCTAGTAGAAGCTTGTTCATTTTTCGAATTTCCAATGCTCTTCAGTGTGCAAAACTTTTAACACACAAAAGTCGGGACCAGAGCATCAAATGTTGGTTGCTAGTAGTGGTTTGAAACCCATTCTCATTCTTCTGTTTTGCAAGTAATATTGGGGAAAAGATGTTGACATTATCTGAGTTTTGATTGTCAATCAAAGATTACCATCCATTTCTAAGTGCTAAAGCCCAGAGAATTTTAATTCCATTTGCTACTTTATATTTGTTCAAAGCTTGGTTTTCAATAGTTGCTGTCATAAAATTTAGGTATCGTGCAAAATTTATTGTGGAGAAGGATATGTATCCATTTTAATTCTGCAATTTGAGAAAATGTGTGATGATCAATAGGCTCATCTATTCTATTGATCATTATATTTGTCAAAATTTGTTAAATAAATTTTTATGAGACCTAACCTTTGTTTTATTTATTTTTACCTAACCTGTACAAAATTGTATATTTTGTAAAAATTATTTGTTGGAGTTTTGCATAGGATGCCTTACAAATTTTGTATTCAGCAATAGTGCCAAGAATAAAAAAGTATGAAATTCCCCTTATTCATTTAGTGAGAATTTCTGAAAAATGTGCATGTATTAGATGCAAACTAATGTCATCTTCAATTCATCATTTGGCTTACTAAAAAAATCCCCAATATTTACTATGTAAACCTCAATTTCATGTTAACCTGTGTTGTGCGAATTATTGATCGAATAATGATGAGTATGTTTGAAGAATGCCTGTAAAGGTCTTGATATTTGGTGTAACATAGTAAAGTGTCACGTAATATTCATCTGCATAAGAAATCCATCTAATATTAGGTTCAAATATTAAAAAATATAATTAGTATAAGTATATATTAAGTAAATAAGACCAAAACTGATGCTTTGTGTGAAAAAAAGTCAACAAATTATGAAAGTCTTGGGTGTTATTATTATTATTTCTAAGATATAATGAATCTCTGTTTAAACTATTCTAGACATAGCTTTAGATTCGTAATATTTGGTGTTGGTTAGGTAATTTGAAAAATTATTAAATGCTTGCTGAATTGCAAATGATTTTATATTTTTCAGGTAAAAATTTAGTTTTGATTTCATTAAAGCAGTAACATTGATTGCTATTTCATTAAGTAAAAAATTCTGACTACTTTTCAGATATATCTTAGTAGTTTATGATATATTTGGTTTCTCTTTCAGTCTTGAGTTGAAATTAGAATTACCTGAAGGTGGTACAGGAACAATAGCCTCTACAGCTGCCTCCCAGGAACAGGTAAATATTAAATGTTCAAAAGTTCTGTTTTCTGTTCTTTAATACAAGAATTTTTAACTATGGATGCATTAAAATGATTTTTTTGATTTTGGGAATAAAATAGAGTATAGTTGAAAGTTTTGAGAAAGAAAAACAAAAAAAAAACACTAATGATAAGCTTTCTTGTAGGAGAATTTTAGTTCTTCATATAGATATCTTTTCACATCCATTAGAGATCAGTGCAAATAAGTATTCAAACATATTGTTTCTCTTGCATCTTCTCTCTGACCATATGCCTGATGGACATAGTACATATGTGCTAATTTGCATGTGTAAATTTGCTTCTTTGTAGTGGTTAGTGATTATTTGTTAACAATTTTCTTTAATGCTTTTGTTTTTGTCGAATTTAGAAATTGATGTTATTTATTTATTTTTTTTAAATTTGCGTGAAAGGAGTGTTGTAATTACAAATCGTCATTTAACAAGCAACACAACCTATCTAATTTTTTTGAAATTTTAAAGAGGAAGAAAAAACTAAATTTTTCACAACCAATAATGAATATTTAAGAATTTTTGTCAACTCCAGTATGAACATAAGACCACATATTCCTGCTAGATGTGAATTTAAAAAAAAAAAAATATTCGTTATTGGTTGCGAAACAATTAAGTTTTTTCTTCCTCTTTGAAATTTCAACAAATTCAGATAGGTGTTGTTACTTGTTAACACATCTTAAGCGGAAAACGACTAAACTCATTTGTGCATATTGTTATTAAAGTGTGGGAGATAAAAAAAACTTGCTTTGTGTATATTGGATGCACATGCAATTTTGCTTTCGAATTGCAAATAATCGACCACTACAGTAGAGTCTTGATTGTTCAAGTTTTTCCATAAATCTGAGTTAGTGAATAAGATCAGTTTAGCTCCCAAATAATGACCAACATGTGAAAGAATTACTGCATCTTGTTTTTGTTGTTGTTCGACGGGTCATATGTCCACTGCACACCCCGAAGCCACCTACAGAGTTGCCCCCTCCCAAAGAAAATGGGATATATATAAGATCGATATATAGGAGCGATGTGTTTCAACAAAAAACAATTGACAATTATTTTAAGACATAATTAACCTGTTGCTATCAGGGTACTTACGTATTAACGCCACCGAGGCTACAGATTTGGTGGTTTTTAAGTGCCGCCAAATTTGGCGGTTTTTGTACTTGCGTATTAACGCCAATTTAGCGGTTTTTAATAGCCGCCAATTTGGCGGTTTTTGTAAACAAGATTGCTCTTTATTGGCGCATTACCGCCAATCTGTAGCCTCGGTGGCGTTAATACGTAAGTACCGCTATCAGCAGTTATGTTATAATATGCAAGTACATTTTTAATTTAAATATACTACACTGAAATTTAAAAATTGCTTTATTTCCATTTATTTATTTATTAAATTTTATGATTTCGATACTTCGAATTTTTGATAGTTCGAGGTAGCCCCGGTCCCATCCACCTCCAATTATCGTGACTACTGTGTATGGTGAGAGTTTCGCGAGAAAACGCCCTTTTAAGATGTGTTTAGTGATGTATTATAATGACTATGTAGCTTAAAACTTACTCAACCATTAGCCCATTTATAGACTTTCTAATATCCACATTAATCACCCATAATTCTCTCAATATTATTTGGCAAGTGCAGTGATTTTAATTATGCATGAAAATGAATTTTTTAGAACTCTGTTTTAACAGCCATTGTTATTGTGAATGAAAACACAGTGGATTCCCATATAATGTGAATTCATATGATGTAACACAAAACTTGCAATTAGTGCTCATACAACACAGTAAACAATCCTTTATTATAAGTAAGGTAAATTTAACATTTTTGATTTAATGAGTCGGATCCCACTGCTTTTATTTTAGATGTTGTTTTTCCTGTTTTGTTAGTTTTCAAAGCTTTCACACTCGAATTTCACATTGGCTAACATTTTGAGACATGTTTGAACTTGCATAAATTCATTTGATAATGCATGTCCCATATAACATGATTTCGTATTCTGCTGAACATATCCCTCATGTTGTACAGGAGCTGACTTTATTTTTCCCATCAACTTATCTTGTTTGCATCAGCCAAAGGTCTGGGCTTCGGGATCAGGGGGTCTCGGGTTGGAAACCCGACCCCTCCTCCCCGAAGATCTGTCATGTTTGTGGGCCTGGTACATCTTAAATCTGGCATTGTTTGTCAAATGTTCTCTCACTGATATAGTATGAGAATTTGGAGAGTGGATGCCAGCTCGGGTGTCGTCCTCATCATCTGACCTTAGCTCAAAATTATGTGCTCCATCCCCAAAAAGTCCTGCTGCTGCTTCAAAATTAGACATTAATGTAATTAAATTAACTGTGGAAGTAATTTAAGGTTGTATGGATTGTTAAAGGCATGATTAGAAGTTTTTAATGTTAATGATAATCAAGGTTTCCACTCAATTGTTGGATGGAGTTTTCACCTTTATTTTAAAAAAGTGCCTTTAATTCATTAAATATGCTGCACCATCCTTTATAACATAAGTGTGTCTGTAAAATTTCTTTCCATCCTAATTTGCTGTATTTTATTGAATAAGACAGATCTTGATTATGATTATTGTATGAATCAGACACAAGTACTTTCAGTTACATTTCTAATTGCTGCTGAATACTAATTGATGATATGAAATCATCGCTTAACAAGCAACACCACCAATCTCAATTTTCCAAATTTTACAAGTGAAAATGGAATTTTTTGCAACTAATACCGAAAATGTTTTTTTTTTTTTTTCACATCTGGTGTGAACATGGGACTGTATATGATGTACTGATATTAAAAAAAATCCTTTTTTAATGTTTATTGATTGCAAAAAATTCAGTTCTTTCTTCCTTTTGGTAGTGTTGCTTGATTAAGTAGGTAGGTAGTGATTAAGCGACAAAATAGACATTTTCTCTCGTATATTTTTGCTAAACTAAAGCATTATTTTTGGAAAATCATTAGAAATATAAAAATAAAAGAAGTGTTCAAAAAAGTGTGTCTCTTTGGCCAATGAAAAAGAAGTTTCATGTCAGAATCATGTATCTTTATTTCTATTCATGCAAAACCAATTCTTTCCCCAACCATTCTTTTATTTTGTAAGTAAATTTATTATAAGTTTTAAGATATTATTGTTGAAAATGATTAGTAATATAAAACAAACCTCTAGAAATAAACTTTTTCCTTTAGTTGAGAGTGTAAGAATCACATTTCTCATTTTCAGTTCCTTTCCCCCTCTTCTTTTTTACTATGAGCCTTTATTTAACCTTTGTGAGCTTTTAAACATTTGAACCAAGTCCTTTCAAATTTTCTCTCATAATTCCTTTTAAATCCAAACATAGTTCCTTTTAGACTTTTATGATCCAAAAATTTGAAAACAAACAAGAAAATAAATCATTAATCAATTTAAAGTAAATTTAAGAACAATTATTTTTTAGAAAATTTTATTGAAATTGTCAAAATTAAGACTTTTTAAAAATTTTTTATCCTTACTATAATAAAATAAATCTGAAAGAGTAACGTTTTGTGAAAGTTTTCTCAGCCCCAATATATTTTTTGACGACCCCAGTTAGGTCTGTTTAAGAAGCCATCATATCAACTCCATTTTATTTTAACCAAATGCAAATTTAACTGGTGCAACATGGTCAAGATATTGGCTCTTTGGCCAATAAACCTCAAGCCGAACCTGTGTCATTATTTTCTTTTTGAAAAAAATTGTTTATTACAGTACTTGTTATTATTTTGTGACTTGCTCCCTTTTTGTAATGGCAAATGTTTGTGTGGAAAAATAAATAAATTTTGTCATCTTCTTTTATCTCTTGTTGTTGGAACACCTTTCTAGAATATGTTTGATTGAATTTTCTTCTGTTACAGGATGAGCTGACACAGAGATTGGCAAAACTGAGACAGTCATGAAGTTTCGTTAGTGATGCTGTTATATGTTGTATAAATTTGTAATATGTTGCAGATACAAAGTATTTTGTATGTTGATTACTGAAACTGTACCATATTTTCTTCATAGAAGAATGTTATCTAGTTAAATTTTGAACAATTCAAGCTTTGTTTTGTATTTTCTTTTTTGCATCAAGTGTAAATTCAAGAAATAAAGTATTTATTTCAATGTCTGTATTAACAAAATTATTTTTGTTATTTGTTTTGATTAAAATGAGAAAAAAAAAAGTGTTCTCTGTTTTAGGTTCATAATGTTTAGAAGGGAAAAATTGTGCAATGCATTATTGTCATGGCTGTATGAAGTCTTTTTCAAATTTCATGAAAGTTGTTCAGGGTGCTTCATGTTAAAAATATCATCGCTTTTGTATCAAAACGTTGTGTGTCAGATTTTCCAAAACATTGTACTGATGTAAAACGCTTGTATAGGTTAGCTACATCTCTCAAATTGTTGTATGTTGTCAAAAATACTGCATGATGTCACTAGTGGTTCCAGCTGTTATATCAAATTTTCATATGTTTTGCTGTGTGTGGTTTTTGACGGTGTATATCAGCATTTTGATATAGCAGTGGCAATATGCATTTCTTACCATTTGCAGAAAGCTGTTAATGTTTCTAATTGGTTTAAAATTCTGTAATTATATATATGTAATAATTTCGTATTTTTCTATTTTTTTAAAAACGCTTCTAATTCATAAAATTGTTTCTAATTAAGCTCTAATATTATATGAATAACTGTCACTGTAACTCGCTGAGATCTGGTTTCAATCGCTCTAAACTGTTCAGGGATTTTCTCGTGTCTCAGCAATATAAAAAGGTATGATAGCAACGCTCTTTCTCTTTTGTTAACCATGTAAAACACTTTGAAAGACGTGCTGCCTTCTAGCGCACTTTTCTGAACAATGGCGATGGCTTTGATTTACCTTAAATGTCATCTGAAAAGTTAAAAGCATCCTATCGTCTATCTAAATGATTTCTAAATAAAATATTTTTTAATTCAACGACTGCTGCATTATTATGCCTGCCTTTTCATCTAAAACTAGCAGTACACGTACGGTGTTGCCTGTGGAATCGGGACTTCGACAAAATGGCAAAAAAATGCCCACAATGACACGAAAAAGTTTTGAAAAATCAAAACAAAAGACATGCATTCTTGATTTTTCTGCTTATTTTTCCTCTCGGCAATGACGCGAATGTAATGATCTCGCTAGGAAAAAAACTGTTTGAACTGATCAGGGAAAAATTCATTTAAAAAAAGCGGAATAAGATATTTTAATTGTTCTTATTTTAAATCTGATAGAAGCGTTCCATTTATAAGCAGAAAAAAAAATGAAAATTATAGAGTTGTTAGAACGTCGGATGCAAGAATTAGAAGAAATCCTTATAAAAAATTACCATAAAAGTGACTATTATTTAAAAATTTCTCAATATTCAGTAAATTATGTTGGAAATTCAAAACAAACTTCATTAGAACGAAAATCATTTCTTCTATCCGATGGTACATTGATTGTCTTTCAACGATTATTAGAAAAGATATTACTGCCAAAAATGACCCAAAACATTAAATAAAATTTCTAGATTAAATTTTAAAATTCTGGCTTCGAGGTGCATTGAGTCACCATTACTTCTACATGTGTGCCAAATTTCGTGGCTGTAAGTGCGATAGATTCGTCTGGACATTTCACACACACGCAAACATTGCCTTTTATATGTATAGATAAAGCCTAATCTTTCATGTATATATATATATTTTAAATTTTGGATTCTTTTGCTCAGTTTTGCCCATAGAAACTGGAAGATAATTTTTCCGACACTTAATTCTTGCTTATGGACTTGAAGCAAAGATCCGCCACGTATGCAGCCTGCTTTTCCTTTTAATTCATCTGTGTCAAATATCTTTTATTGGCATGTTGGTGTGGATATCATCTTCATCTAAACACTACTCAAAATTATGAGACGCATCCCCAAATAGCCCTGGTGCTGCTTTAAAATGGGATAGAGTAAACTTTGAAAATTATACTGCTGTCGGGTTTACTCTTTCATGAGTGTTGCTGCAGTAATGCTCGAGTTACGGTATGGTTACAATGATGAGCATTTGAGTAATTTCATCAAATGTGAGGATAGCATGAAATTTTTGTAAAAGCTTTTAATGATGCTGTTGGTCAGAAGTTCAAAATATGAAAACAAGCAATAAAATGAGCATAAATCCAAGTAGTACATGGAAAAAGGGGATTTTTGTTGCAATTGGCATTTTGAGGTTTTGATTTTTTTCAATTCCATGGAATGCTGAATTCGGAAACAGGTATATGGAACTGCAAACTTTTTTTTTGTGGTGCATTTCTACAGAAATGACAAAAAGGAAGGGGGGGGGGAAGTAAGTGCCTCGAATTAAAAAATTATTTTTCCTCAAAGTTAACACTCATGGAAATGTTAGGAGAATTTCAAAAAATTTTGAAATCTGACAAATATATATTTATCAGCTTTTTCATTATAAAGATTTTAACTAATTGAATCGGGAAACAAGAACTCAACAAGGGGATTTTGTTGTATGTCCATGTTTGAGACACCCCTTAATCTGAAAAAAATGTTTTTGAAAGTCGAGTCTGTTCTTGTGTGTTTGTGAGAACAACTCAAAAATGTAACCAGCTCTATGGACGAAGTCTTGCAGATGGCATGTGCATGAAAATTATGGGTCTGTATAGAATTTCCAAACCAAATCGGCAATAGAATGATGCATTTTCCCTTATCACTTAGTTTTCTACACTTTACAGAGAAATGACCAGAGTGGTGAAATCTCAAATTTAGCAGTGCCAGAATGCTCTAAGCTGGGTGGCAAAAATCCTATTGTTTTTAAGGAGGTTTTTACAATTTTTTCTTACTTATTTTTTGTAAAAAAAAATAATACCAGAATGGTGCATTCTTGCTCCACTACATCCCTGAAAATGATCCGTATTTACAAAGATTTTCTTACCATGTTGCATTGCCACTCTTGTTACATGTAAATATTACATATTTATTCATTTTTGAGTGTGCATTGTTGCTCATATTAAAGAAAAATTATTATTTTCTAATCACTGCATTGATTTATCAGCATATTGCCACTACACCTGGTTAAATTAATAAATGCAGTCATTTCTGTGCAAGATTACAATTAAAGATATTGTTTATAATTGTAGAAATCACAACAATCAAACTTGCATCATTGAATAGATAACATTTTTTAATTTTAACTTGGTGTAAATGTCGTTTTCCCTTGATTCAAAATTATCAACAGGAAACATCAAAATTATGATATCAAAAAACAAGGACCAACCCTCTGTGGAGAAAAGTTTGCCTGCTGGTATCCAAACTTACTATGGTTTTAAACTGTTTACTGTTATCAATCAAGAACTTTTGATTGCTTTTACACATTGGCATAATAATTTTTGACCTCATATTAGTAACCGGAGGTGGCTCGTGCATTGTCACTGCAGCACCCCAAACTGTTTTCACTTGTCAACTACCATCAACATATCATCATCAGTTAATCACTAACATATTTAATTTTGCATGGAATATATAAATCTGTCAACAATCAAATGCAGTTTTCTTTTTAGAGCTTTCAGGATAAAAGGCAAGGAAAAAATGCGTGCCTTTCTTCGGAGAGGGAGAAAACTTCTTGAAGTGCTGCATTTTAGCCTAGCTCTGCTACGATGCATAGTAACCAAATGCATTTTTCTCAACCACTTGGTTGAAGAGTAGAAGATGCTCTAGAAAAGTGGTTTCCAACCTTTTTTGGCTGTACGGACCGCCTGTTGTATAAAAAATATTTTACAGCCCACTAACTAAATACAAAGGAAAAAAATGCAAACTCATATACAGTAGAGTCTCGATTGTTCGAGTTTTCCATAAATCCGAGTTAGTGAAAAAAATCAGTTTTGCTCCCAAATAATGACCAACACATACGCAACACTTGAAAGAATTACTGCATCTGTTTTTTATTGTTGTTCGACGGGTCATATGTCCACTGCGCACCCCGAAACCACTTGCAGAAATGCCCCCTCCCAAATAAAACGAGATATATATAAGATCTATATATAGGAGCAATGTGTTTCAACATAAAACAATTGACAATTATTTTAAGATATAATTAACCTGTTGCTATCATCAGTAATGTAATAATATGTAAGTACATTTTTCATTTAAATATACTACACTGAAATTTAAAAAAATTGCTTTATTTCCATTTATTCATTTATTAAATTTTATGATTTCGATAATTCGAGTTTTCGATAGTTCGAGGTAGGCGCAGTCCTGTCCACCTCGAATTATCGAGATTCTACTGTAATACATTTATATATATGTCAGCAATTAGTAAAGCTTACTGTAAAAGTATTAAAAATGTATCGTTTATTAAGCAAACAAACAAGTGACGACTCTTGAAGCTTCCCTGACGTTGACACTTGACTAGCGTTCCACGGTCCACTAATATGCCGTACGAGCCCCATAAGTGGGCCGCAGCCTATAGGTTGGGAGCCGCTGTTGTAGAAAAATGTTGTAACAGACATGCTAGAAACGGAATTTCAAACGTTATTTCACGATGGATTTTTTTCTTTTTTGCTCCCAAAATTTGAAAACGAAGTGTAATTAATAAAAATTAAAAAGAATAGCGTACTCCAAAATTTGAAACTGAAGTGTAATTAAGGATAAATAAAAATTCACCAAAAAGAATTGTGTACGTTTTTTTCCTTGTAAATAAATAAAATATTTTCCCTAGATGTGTATTAATTTTAGCATCACACTTCATGTATTTTTATTGTTCAACCGCATTTGTATAAATCTTTATAAACGAGAGAAATGATTACAGGAAAAATAATTGATAAAATTTATTTTGAAATTGAATTTGTAAGTAAAAAATTAGTAATTGCGTGATTACGATTTCTTTATTAAAACAAATTTTTTTGAATTTCATCAAGTTTGAATTTCAACCATTATCCTTATATAATTATTTATTATTATCTAATTATTCATTATTATCTAATTACGAAATAGTTCAAAATTAATTTAAAAAGATAAAAGTTATACGGAATACGTAAGTTACAGCACCCGCACCGGTTACAACATGAAAGCTGCAACTTTTATTAATGTTCTTATGTAGATGATACTAAAGGCCGGGAACAAAACAGTCCAGATTTTTTTATGTTTTTGCTGCTAATTTTATTGCTAATGTGGTGTTTATTTTTCTTTTTAAAGTGTTGAGGATTTTTTTTATTAAAATAGCTCTTGCATTCCTAAGAGGGCTGATTTTTTTTTTTTTTTTTGTGCTTGTCTGTTTTTTTTTTTTCCTTCTTCCTCCTTTTGCATTCGAAGAAGAAGGAAGGGAAGAATAAAAATATATTTTTAGAAAATATTATTCAATGTTTTTTTTGTGTGTGCGTGTTTGTGTACAACGTTTAGATAGATTTATTTCGTAATTTAACGTCCTTGGCCAGTCAAAGTGATAAGTTAGAAAAGTTAAAAGTTAAGTAAAAAAAAATGAAGATATGTGGAAGTAAAAAAATTATCTTGTATGTAAATTAAAATCAGCGGAAGAATAAGCGGAAGCTAATTTTTTAGTAAAAATTGCGTAAATCTATACAAATGAGTGTAAGAAATGCAGAATTAATAATAAATGTAATTGTTTAATTAAAATTTCTTTGCTAAAAGTTTTTCTTCTTGAAATACAAAATGCAGTAATTAACCAATTTTATTAAACAATAATTAAATTATTTAGAATTAATTGAAAAAAGGCAAAAATGATTGTGATGAATTAATGCGTAATGTAGAGTCAGTATAACGTTAAACTGGAAGATATAGTAGTTAGTAACGTGTTGTTTTGCATTCTTTAACTGAGGACATAACTGGCTACATTTGTGGTGCAAATCCTCATTTGATTTTAAAGGATTTGTCTTGTCTACGTTTACTAAATAACCGCACACTACTGAATGACTACTCGTGACTTAAATTGATATAAATAACCAAGAGAAAAGGTTACGCCAGCAAATGACAATTTGTTTCCAGCGACTGTCCTTGAGGTTTGTTGTTTGTTATGGTGAAAGTCAATGTCAAAGGGAAATGGGTACGTACAAATGCAAATTGAATCGGAAGAAAGTTTTATTCGTGATTTTAAAACTTTGTCATCGTAATTTATTCCTGTACACACCAAACTCCCATTGTGTTGATGTTAGTTTCATTATTGAAGCATATGACTATATTAAAATTCCTCATTAACATGAGAAAGGGTCTGAACTTTGATAGAAAGGCTTGCAAGGGAATACATTCGGTCTTTCCAAAGTTCAAAAAACTTTCTATTTGTTTTGAAATTTCGGGCATTTGTTACATTCGTCAAATTGCATACATTCATCATATATGTCATGATCTATACCGATGCTCTCGTTTTAACGATGGCAATCGAAATCAATCCTAACCAACGGCATCGACAAGGCTACGATGGCCTGGTGGTAAGGTCTCGGCCTCCGGATCGAAGGCTTTCAGGTTCGATTCCACAGAAGACACGCCGTGTATGTGGGCTTGCTGGAAGTAAAACTTGACACCGAGGTCAAACCAAACGTTCGGTTCTATGTCCGATGCGCACAGGCGCATTTCCGCACATCATTAACTAGTGGACTTTCCGCACACATTGTAGGTTTACTGGATTTAATTATCTTTGGCAGGAAAACTTGGCAAACATCTAGGGGGCAATAGATAATGCATACTTGCCCTTCTTATAAGAGAGTGATTGATGAAATCAGGGCATTCTTTTCTATAGGATAATCACCACTTTCCCAAGGGAAAATTGATAATTACCTTTACCCCTACCGAGAAATCCGAGGAACATTCTTAAAAGTTTTATTCCTTGATTTGATTATGTTAGGTCTGTCAGCTTTTCTCCCCTTCTCCTTTGCTTTTATATAAATTTTTAAGTATGAGCAATTGTATTAAAATTATTGCTTTGATGACGAAAATAGAACCTATTCATCAGTGCAAATACAAGTCGAATGATTTTCATTTCAACAAATGAATATTTGGCTTACAATTGAATTTTGATATTATTCCATTAAAGTTGTAATTTACACTAAATATCAATGAAAAATTCATTCGATTCTTTTATTAAATAAAATGCAACAAAACAGTCTTCAAAATAAAGGTGCTAAAAAACTGTAGATATTTTAAGCGGCAAATAATAAAGCATTTTTTCGCACATCAAAATTATTATTTTCATAGCTTTTGCAGAGTAAATTTATAAACGAGTTCCTTTTTCAATAAATTTTGTTGAGAACCAATTTCTTTTTCATCTTATTCATGTATTTTCAATTTATTTAACATTACGAATAACTTAATATCGATTATTTATATTTTAATTTAAATTATATCATTATTAGTCATTTGTTTGAGAATAATAGTTATTAAGGTTCTTAGCATTTTCCCACGGAAGCATCATTGAAGTAGTGGGCACTGACATTGATTGATTGTTATATGCCAAAGGTTTTCAATGCGCTAAAGCCACGCCAAATCATATAGACATCGATAAAGTTTACAATACTGCAACCTTCCCAGCGCTTGTGCGCAAAGGACACTATTTAATGACCTAGAGCTAATGAGGCTGTGCGCAAGTTCCACAGTACCAAACGTTCTGCCCCTGATATGGTGTGGAAGTTTGAAAAGGGGCTGCTGGTTCAAATGCTGTCCACGGTTCAAAATTACAAGGGACTTTCAATATTAGCCTCCATGTTGCATCAAAACGAGACATTAATATAACTAAACTAAATGGCAATGGCGTGTAAGTAACGGAGTACCACGTAGAGTGAATTCTTTACTCCTCCACATTAATTGCTTATTTTGGAAGACTTGCAATTTCCTAAAATTTTTAAGTGATGTTGAACCCCATCAGAACTGGTCTGATAGTTTAGTCACTAAGGGACTAATCTAGTTAGCGAGTCCTTCGATTTTAATCCCAGTTCCTTTATCCGAACAAGATATCGCCACAGAAGACACTGCTGGTGACGTTGGAGGTCTGGACTCTGACTCAAGTTAGCTTTTTGTTTTCCCGTTTCATTTCCGAGGATTTTTAAGTTTAGTTTTATTAACTGCCCGTTTTGAAGCAACACGAAGGCTATTTTGGGACGGACCTCGTAATTTTTGCCGTGGTCAGATGACGAGGACTACACCTGAGCTACCCTCCCCCCCTCTGCAAACTTCCTCATCCCACCAGTGGGAGGACGTTTGGCCCCCTACGTTTGATTTAACTCTATCGATAGGGGATCGTCCCAACCGTCCCTTCAAGCAAAAGACGGTGGACGTCCGAAACGTCCGAATATCACTGTGAAGTTTCCGGCCCTTTTCTTTAAGTGTGATTTATTTCACACCCGCAGCGCGCGCTTTCTTCGTTAGAGTGGCCCGGCCAGAAGGGTTTGGGGAACAGGGGAGGAGGTTCTTAGAATTCGGAGAGTCCCAGCTGCCATTGCGTTCTTTGAGAGGGGAAGTGAATTTCCCTTATCTTTGAAAGAGAAACTCGGACGTTCCCGTATTTTGAGGTCTCCCTATTCCAATAGTCTTGGGAATCATAGAGTTAACGTGCAACAGGCCCCATACACGGCGGATCTTTAGTGGAATTGGGTTACGACCCTCTTGCCTTCGAAGCCGGGATCTGATCACTAGGCCCTCGCGGCTCCATTCAATTCCGCAATACAATGATGATATAGGTTCTCGGCCTTTTGGCTCAGATTAAACTGCAATGATGTGGTGCAATGATGGTAATGCGCACTGCAGTAGGAACTAATGAGAGTTGAACAGGGCCGGTTTTACCATTAGATGACCGCCTAGGTCTGTCACAGCATTGGGAGGAGGCTTGTCCATCAGATATCAACATGTAACGGTAAAAGTAAAAAACCTGGTTAGTGTGAATACTAACTCATTAAAAAATCCAGTTAGTATTAGAAATAGCCGTTTATCAAAAATGACCACTGTTATTTTTAATAATAACCGATTAAAAACAATGGCCTTAACAAATACATTATTTCAGACATTCGACATCCAAAAAATTAATTTCTCATTAAAAAAATACATAGCTACATTATGTATTTAACTTGAAATGGTAAAATTTAAATACGTTAATGAATTTTTGTTGTTTAAAATAGTTAATTAGTCGAGTTAATGAAGATTATTGATAAAAAATAATTTTTTTCTCTATATATGAAATTTAAGTACTGTTTTGTAAATTATAAAAAATCTAATAATATTTTTTAATGAAATATGCTTATGCGTGGTTATGCAAGTGAATAGGTGAGCTGCGTTCTAATAAGAGACGCGTGAAATTTTATTTGCAGAGAAGAGGCGAGGAAACTTTTTGCGCTGAATTGCCTCATTAAATTTACGCAATTGGGCAAAAGGCCTCACAGGCAGAATGTTAAGAATTATTGTTCTGTAATTATTATTATACTAGAAAATCACGCGTCATGGTTTGACGGGTGCAAATTGCCTCTTCATGCGAGAGATTTCCCGTCAAATTTGACGTGTTTAAATAGATACATATGCGAGAGAAATGTTTAACATTGATTGAAAACAAATAAAATAAACATATGTTTTATGACAGGACATTTTTTTTATTTACATATTATTTAAATATTTCTTTATTAAAAAAACTTCTTGGTAAACAACATTCCGTGTGAAGTATTCTTCGTTGTTTAATAATTTTTCTTGAACTTCAGATGTCTTTGTGTATATTTTAACGTGATTGGGAATCCTAGACCTTGAAAGTGCAACATAGAGCTGTCCATGTGAAAAGACAGGCTCATCGAGGTAAATTCCAACATGGTCGAAAGTTTGCCCCTGCGATTTGGTGACAGTCATCGTGTAAGCTGGAATTAACGGGAACTGATGGCTAATTTAATTCTTGGCAAGAAAACAACATCGCCACGGTTGCATTCAAATACAATTTGGCGTCCAAACTATATCACGCGCATGATATACCACTGACGTAGTTTACTACTTTCTATTGAAAAACGGAAATTAATTTGAAATATATGATTAATATAATTTAAAAATTCTCGGGAACTATTGATTATAGCGAGATAAATTTTATATCAATCGATAGAAAATTTTATTTCACTATTTTAGAGCTATTAAATTTGAAATTAGAACGATAATTACTCTTTTAAATTTAAAATTACTGAATTTTAGGTTCTCTAACAATGAAGTAGTGCTGTTTAACGTTTCGCAGTGCAATGGCGCGAGTTTTATTGATGGTGACGTCAGAGCATTACCGGAGGATCCGGGCTATTATATTAGTAATTACAGGACAATTATATATTTCAATGCAAATTCAATTATCTAGTAAGGCCGCAGGAAAAACTCAAGAAGATCGCAGATTCCCCATCCTTGGTCCAGGTGTTCTTGCATCGGCCTTGGGATTTGACATTTGCGTGTGATTAGATGTTTATTTTGCGTTTTATTCGAGGAATCGCTTTTGACAGCTGTCGCTGCTTGACAAATCGCTTTTGGTCTTCATTATAAGAAACTAACTGAGGCGAGACAATCGAAACTCATACGATTTCAATTTATTTGGTTTCCATAACAACACATTTAAAATATAGCCAACAAAAATTTAGTAAATAGAAATACCAACTTTTAGAATTAAATTAGTGAATAGAAATACAGGATTGATTTCTGTAGTATAAATGTCACGCTTAAAAATAATCAATTACAAATAGCAAATATGAGAAAATATTTGATATTGATAATTTAGAAGTCCAATATTCAACAAAACTATTGGAAAGGAAAATCGAACTTCAAATACTGAAGTTTAGCCTTCGGATTAGCTTAAATCTTTTTTCTTGAATTTTGACTATCAAAATTGCTCAAAAAACAATCATACAGTATAAATGTTTCAAAAGTTGTTTATGAAAATCTGCGACAAAACCGTTTTAGCATGATTGTGTTTATAGGCTGGCATACTATCTGTGCATTGCGACATGCGTTATGCGACACAGTGGCGGCGATTCAGTGATAAAAGTGGGGGGGGGGGGTTATGGACACCTAAAAGTACCCGCAACAAAATTTAAAAATTAAATGACAAAATTAGCTAGCTTTCCCGGACCTAATTGTTTATTTATAATTTCTAGTTTTAGGCAGCTAAAATGAAATAAAAATTTAATTTTTTCCGCAAAAATAGGGCGGAGACTGCGCCCCCAATCGCAGCCATTGACTAAAAGTATCCATAAAATCATTATTTGTAACATTAGCACTAGTCTACAATTAAACCGAAGTGCTTTGTGAATTCGCAAATAGGCGGTAATAATTTCATTGAAAAAAGCATAGCTTGTTTGCATTAAAACAAAAAGTGATAAATTAGTTAAATCCAACCATTGAATAAAATATAAGGAAAAATCAAAAACATTGAGTTAGATTGCTTGTTCTAAATCAGAGGTATAAAACTGAATGTACGCAATTCCATTGATGGCCACTTAGGCATCTGGAAAAAGCCTAGATAATTTCAAAAGCACTATTTTCCCTTTAACAGATATCGCGGTGATCAATAATACTGATTGAACAAAGACGTTCGTTCCACCCATTTGACCAATGGTCATTAAGAGGTACGGAGTCGTCTTAATGCGGGGTGGTGGTGGGGGCAGATGACATTGATAGCAATTTTGATTGTTCTCTTCATTTTTAGGTATTTCAAGACATCCGACTCCAAATTTTCGTAAATGTCAGAGAGTTAATTGAAAATCAAGCACCAGTGATCACTTATTTAACTTTCAACCGTTGGTTTTTTATAATTCCTAGTTTTGGGCCTCTAAAATAAAATAAAAATTTAATTTTCCCCACAAAAAGTGGGAGGTTGAGCCCCCTCGACTCCCGCAAATTCTTCATTGCACTGGAAGTGGCTATAATACTCATACCACATACCTTCTGACATTTTAGAAAAGGCTCTCCTGCAAATTTCTCGGAATTATAAAATTAAAAAATGAAAATAAAAAATTTAAAAATGCATAAAAAAAATTAAAAAATTCTAAAATACTAAAAAGCAAAATAAAAACTACAAAAAACTTTATGAAAAACAACAACAAAATTATTAGGTTTTTAGTTAGTGTATCCCTCACTAGATGGAGATAGGTGCGCACACCTATAAGCAAAGTTCACATTTGAGCGTCGTTTTTTTTTCCATTCCACAACAAGGGAGGTAAGACATTTTAAGCCTCGTTTTCAGACTATGTTTAAAAGAATGTTTTGAATTTCTTCTTTGTGGATAAATGTTTTTCTTTCCAATTTGTTCCGGAATAGGTTCGGGCTTTAGAGAAAAATTCAAATTTAGACCTTAAAGTCATTTTTCCTCGAAAAAAATAGAAAACCTATTCTATTTTTGAATCTGTATGTATGAAGGCTTCTGATGACATCATCTACCAGAGATTTTTATTCCTCGTTTTTTTCTCAAAATTTTAATTAGATATTTTTTAATTAATTAAAATCGAAATTTTAACGTTTTCCTGCAACACTTTCGGAGAATATTATCGCATCGCACAAAAACACCACTTTAACATGGAAAAAATTGGCTTTCAGCGATATCAATTTTATTTCCGTGCCACTTTTTTTTCTTTCAAATTTTTACATTTTTTCAAATTAGCTTTAAACACATTTTTGTAACGTTGCTTTTCCTTTTAGTCCAGTCAACGAAGGCCCATAATTGGGGTGAAAAAACATTAAATCATATACTTTTGAAAATTGGTACACATGTTCGTGAGGGGCTTATGATGAACATACTAAAAGTCCCCCGGTCCTAGGGGGTAGCAAATTTTGAAATCCACTAAATCAGTAACTATTAAAGCTAAAACAAAACTAAGAGCATGCGTTTGTAGAGAATTTTACGCTCTTTAATTTTCTGATTACATGTAATTTGAAAATTGAATAGATTTCGAGATATTCAGGAAAAATTAAAAAAGGAGGTTGAAATCCAAGATGGCGGCAACCTGTGAGACCCATTATCTGGGAAACTACTAAAGCTGGAAGAAAAATAAAAGTATGTATTTGTAGTGAATTCTACGCTCTTTAATTTGTTAAATCAATTGTATTTTGAAAATTGAATACTTTTCGAGGTATTCAGGAAAAACTAAAAAAGGGGGAGGGGATGGAATCGAAGATGGCGGCGCGAGCTTATCCCCCAGGAAGTGGGACTCTTAATATGTTCATTAAAAGCCTCTCACGAACATGTGTACCATTTTCAAAACTATATGATTTACTGTTTTTTTTTTTCAAACCCTTCGTTGACTGGACTATCACCTAAGATTTTTTACAAATTCATCCTTTTTGAGACCAATTATCTCAAAAACTGTTAAAGCTTGAAGGAAACCCAAAGCATCCATTTGTAGCGAATTGTACGCTCTTTAATTTGTTAAATTACATACAATTTGAATATTGAATAGTTTTCAAGATATTCAAGAAAAACTAAAAAGGGGGGAATCCAAGATGTCGGCAACCTTTGTGACCTATTATCTGGGAAACTATTAAAGCTGGAAGAAAATTAAACGAAGTGTTTATTTGTAGGGAATTTTACGCTCTTTAATTTGTTTAATCAATTGTAACTTGAAAACTGAATAGTTTTCAAGATATTTAGGAAAAACTAAAAAAGGGGGATAAAATCCAAGATAGCGGCACGAGCACACACCCCAGGACTTGAGAATGTTCATCAGACACCCATCACGAACATGTGTACCAATTTTCAAAACTATATGATTTAATGATTTTTTCAAACCCTTCCTTGACTGGACTATTTATAAAACCGCAAGCAACAAAATAGCAAGTATGTGAATAATCAATGTGAATATTTTAATAGCCCATGTGCAATTAAGCACAAAAAGAAAGCTTTATTTTTCAGTTTGTCACAAACATATTTCAAAACATTGGATGCCTTATTAACATGATATTGGCTGGCATTCTTTCTGTAAATTGCCCGACGTAAAAATCGTTATGAACAGAATGCAACGTCTGATGCAATCAAGACTGACGAATTGAGTCTAAAACATTATAATGCTGCGATTTTTCGGACACTAGTAGGTTTTCGGTTTTACTAGAGATTGGAATCTCTTTCTTTTAGAGAAAAGTATTGTAGTCGTCAAAAAATTCGAACTCGAGATTTTGACGAATCTCCACGTTTCAGACTTTCCTAAGTCCGAAAAACACAATTTTACAATTATGTCTGTCTGTGAACACCATAGCTCAAAAACGGTTAGAGCTAGAGGGATGAAAATTGTATGTGATCTTTACACATAAGTTGTAGGTTTCTGCCAAATTTTGGACAAAATTCGTTCACTGGAAGACTGTCTGTCCTTGTCCCCGTGAACACGATAACTCAAAAACTTAAATAGCCAGGTGGATAAAATTCGATACACAGTTTTATCAACAAAAATGTAGGTTCGTATCAAATTTTGGATCAAATCCGTCAATGCGTTGACTGTCTGTCATTCAGTATAATCGCATATTTGTGAACACGATAACTCATAAACGCTATGACTTATATAAATAAAAATTGGTACGGTATCTGCTAACATTAATTGTAGATCCGTGCCCAATTTTTGTTTCAATCGGTTGGAAAAAAAGGCGTTCAAATTGCATCAATTGCGTTCAATTTCTTCGCCATTCTACGACGCAGAAAAAGGCGCCACCGATTCGCTTTTTCCCCAACTGTGTTAGGGAATGACGTATATGATTGGCGCTTGGTGTATTTTTCCCCTACCCGTGTTAGGGCGGCTACGAGAAAGTTTCGGGGAGAACACTCGCGCTAGATAGCAAAATAACTCCATTGAAAAGTTTACAGTGGTGAATGAAAGCTGAGTCAAATACAGAAGGATTTTTTATAGCTTTTACTAAATCGAACGACGAAAATAAAACACAAGAAAGGCGCAGTTCAGGTCTGCATCGTAGATTTTTCGTGGAAACGTCGGGATAAAATTATAAAACAAATGTTTCGTATTAATATGTAATTTAATTATCAATCTCTTTAATACAATATTTGCAGAGAATAGATAAATCAACAGCTACCACAGACCCTTGCTACATGCGATAAACTTGTGATTTATCTATTCTGTAACCATTACACTACTCTGTAAATATTGTATTAAAGAGATTGATAATTAAATCACATATTAATACGAAATACTTGTTTTATGATTTTATCCTGACGTTTTCACGAAAAATCTACGGCGCGGACCCGAACTAAGCCTTTCTTATGTTTTATTTAGAGCAGGTTTTGATGGCATCATCTGTTGACAGTATATAGAACTACATTTCGCGTATGCGCAGTAAAACATTATTTACTACAAATGCTCATATTTCCCGTAATATTCAAATTTTTGAATTCAAATTTTAATACAATGTTTCTTTTACGTATTGTCAAGTATTGTGTAAGTTTCGTATAATTCGAAAGAAACCTCTGCATGTTATAATAAAAAACATGAAGTTTGAAATTTTCAATTTAATACCGGTTTTTACTTTTATTCTGATAAATATTTTTATTGTCTCACTTAGGGTTCTAGTAATACTCCTCAAGCTCTTTAAAATGTCACCAGAATCAACCTTCTAATTAAACGTCTTTCCACGCTACACTTATTTATAACCTTACATAAACTAATTCATAACAATCACGCGCATGCGCCTACACTGGTACGATGACGTCACAGGCAAAACAAACACTATGCGACAAACTCTTACAGATGTGATCTATCCATTGTGGGGTCAACCATTCTTTTCACAGTATTATTCTCGTAGTTATTAGCGATTCAAATCTGACGGTATTTTGTCACACAAGAAAGTTCGACCGACTATCACTGTAACGAGCGGAAAGACGTTCTCAAGTGAAAAAAAAAGATGAAATTCTGGCGGCGTATTTGTAAGAATGTTAAATATTATTTTCTGACTCACTTCTCGTTATAAAAGTGATGAAAATGCTTCCAGTTTTACACGGAATATTAATAATGTAATGGAATTTCCAACAATAAAACCTTTCGGATGTTTCAAATCGATACATCTCGTAAAATGACAGAAATACAAAATAAAGCATTTCATTTATTCATTCTAACAAATATTAGTATTACTCCATAAATTGAACCTAAGAATAAACCAAACGTAATAAATTGTAAGATGTGGACCTTTAACTTTCCTGCAGTCGCGCGTATGTAGGAAATACTTACATTGTGCATCATATAAATTTATTAATATCGTTCTTTTATAAATTTAAGCGCAATTTTTATTTATATAATCGTTGTTGAGTGTGGATCTAATAAATACAGATTATATAAATAAAAATTACATTTATTTTTGTAAAGCAAGATATAATTTTGTAATACGATGGACGATATCAGTATTTCGTACATACGAGTGATTGCTGGAGGGATAAGAAATTAATTCATCAACAAATCTTTAGAAAATTTATTAATTGGTCTTTTCTCTTGTATGTAGACCATAACAGACCAACTAGAGCTGCATCAATTTGTTTAATCATTTGCAGCGAATATGAAATATATATTGAGAGAAAATATAGCTGTCAAAAATTCTATCACGAGTTTTTAATGAATCGTTCATCGGCTGCAATATTGATATAACTCGGAATATGAAGTTTTGAGATAAATGTGTTTTAAAATTTCGTTGGTTCGTTGAAATGCAGGAATCGCAATCTTAACATTCAAGCAGATGCGTATGCAGGAGTACTTATATTGTTAATTTTTTAATGTTTTTTCATAAGTTTTAATTTTTGTACTCTGTTTTTGGCGCCGTGTTGCAATTTATTTTATCTCAAGTGTGTATTTTCGTCTTTAAACGTTTAAACTCCCGGTGTGTTTTTAGAGGATTCGGTGCTTGTGTGTTTTGACTTTTTAACCCTTGCCTTTTGGAAATGGTCTTTTAATTTTTTAAAAAATACGACTTTTAGAATCGTAGTGTGTTTTAATGTTTTTGTGTTTTCGTTTTTAATTATATATGCGTTTGTAAATTTTTTATGATTTTGTGTATTCTCTGTGTTTAACTTTTTATTTTCTAGCGCATTTTTTTTTATATACCCTTTGTGACTTTTGTTCTTTGTGTGTTCGTTGTTTATAGCACTCTGAAAATGGAGTTCTTGTATTCCATAAAAATGGAATCATTGTCTTTCTACCATTTGTAATTCTTTATGAGTATTTTTCACTACTCTTTTAGACATCGTTTGTTTCAAATATGATTTTAGAATTTTACATTGACGTGAATATGACATTTGTCTGGCGCAGTATAGTCAACAAATGGCTCTTGCGCCAATAAACCAAAACCAAACCAAACCAAACCAAACCTGAAAATGGAGTTTTCTCTGTCGTGTGTGCGTTTCTTTAAATAAATAAATATTCAGGAATGGATTTACATATTTCTATTCCCTAGGCCAAAGCATATTCTGCGCCCCTTCTCAAAAAGGTTAATAAATTATTTTCAATTTGATATACAATATTTTATTTTTGAAACGTATAAGCACCTTATAGAATCTTTACAATTAGTGAATAAAGTTCAATTTTTTATTCAAAATTGCACTACTTATGAAATGACATTAACACATGCAAAAATACTCCATCGAATTTTACTCTTATTTTATTGCTTCCCCATGAAATTTAATAAACTATCAAAATGACACTTGATTAGCAATTTTTCAATAAATATTTTATAAACTAACTTCTAAAAGTCTTACGATGAGCATAACATTTTTATTGACTACGCACTTGGTACGAAAAATCAATTATCATTCAAATGGCTTTGCAGAAAGATTAGTAAGTGGAAAAAATAAGGCAATTTTATCATTTTATATTGTTATTGATGGTTTTGTCCAACGAGAACATGAAGCTATTAACATAATACAGTGTCATAAAATTATTGATTGCATAATGACAAAATTTCTATCATCAATATATCATTGTGATAGACGATGAAAGTTTAAATTTGATTGTTACTTTTGAAAGTTGGGAAATTACGAGAAGCCTATAATTTGTTTGCTTTCTATAAAGTATTATTCACTATTCTTTCTGTTTATAGTTGCAATCCATTTTCTTTAAAATATAAAGCATTCAACTTTAAAGTATCATGTATATTCTTTTTCGAAACATCAATATCTTTAAAAGCTATTTGAATGACTTCTTGAGGTTTAAGCACGAAGGGTCGCATGAATTTGAACATCAGACACAATTAGAAAAACTCGTCTGGAGAAATTGATAAATCAATGGTAAAATAGCTCTAGATTTTAATACGACTTTCATAGTAATTTGAAAGGATGTTTTGCTTCAGAATCACCATCAGAATCATTTATATGAAGAGGCAATCTGAAAATGATGTAGATCTAGAGTTAATTTTACTTAGTACAGTTAGATGTAGAGTTAATTTTTCAGCTCAGTCATTGGAGTTTATTTAAACAAATCTTCGAGTATTGTAGAGTGAAATTATTATTTTTTGCACTTTTTTGTTTTTTTTAGTGCTGATTACGAATTTGAGTCTTGCCAACAAAAATTTTTTTTATCTCCGTAGGGACCTTACAGCAATGCAAGGTTTGCCGTCACCCCTTTCAACTTCCAAAACCAGATAATTCTTTATCGATTAAATTTAATTTTTATTTAAGGGGAATCGGTACCCCCAATACCACCAACGTTAAATTGGAATTTTCTATGTACTTTTTCTCAAAATCTATTAAAGTTACATGTTTGAAATTTTTTATACAGTTTAAGTAGACGCTTATCACTATACTGAAATGAAATTCTTACTTAAATATAGCTTGGTTTTTTTTTAAATTTTAACTGAATGTCACTATGAATTTTTCAAAAAATGCCGTTTTCTAACACAAGATCAGCGCTATTAAGAAATATTTTTGGAATATCAGAAACAATTTCACATTAGTATGCACATTTATATGTATAAAATAGGTAGTATAAATTTCAAGAGCATATATGGAGTAGATTTTGAGAAAAAGGCACACTCAGTTTCAAAAACACCATTTTGAGATAATTCAAGTTAAAGGTTAAAATCTTGTTTTACATTAATCTAATTAAATTTTTAAAGTTTATTTTAACTTACTTTTAATATGAACACGAGCAAAAAACTTATATCGTTGGAAAGGTCTTGAAATGGAGATTTCAAATATATAAAAATAAAAATCGAATTTTTGAAAGTATATCGGGTACTGACCCCCCTTAAGCAGTTCGTAAGTAACAGATGAAGTAACAAAATATTTAATTTTGGGTCACTTTCAAGAGTGTTAGTGTCAGTACCTCGCGTATAATATTTATTGTTTAATTGGATAATTAACAAAATTGAAAAATTACAAAACTTTTTCACATAATCTAAATACTCTAATCCAAAGTTTGCCATAGCTGTTCACTGGTGAGTCAGTCAGTCAACTGCGGCACACTTATCTGTGAGCGAATTTCAAAATATTAAAAAAATCTTAAGAAGAATGTTCTGAAATTTAAAAAAAAATACTTCATTTTAAGTTGTACACGTTCCTGCACATGTCCTTTATAAATCAAATAAAAGCGCAGATTTAGATCACCCTAAACAGTATCAGAGAAACAACTCGAGGACTCAGGGCCCCGAAATTTGCAGAGCCCCTAGGCAGTTGCCTACTTTGCCTATATGATAATCCGGTCCTGATTACTGTAACGATCTCCACATTTCGATGACCATCATGATTCCAAATGGATTCAACTTATTTAAAGTTGAAGACACGTGACAAGCATAATTGCGCATGGCATCAACCATTTGGCTGCACGTTGTATCAAGTGATTCTTGGATGCCACATCTTTATTCCGTCTGCGAGATGCGCAGTGGATTCGAAAATTAAATTTGATAGGCGCATTTGGGGAGTATCACATGTGGTCTGTCTCCAACAATTCTCTTGTAGTTCCAAAATTTTAAAAAGCAAACAATCTTGGCAACAATAAAATACAATTATTACGCCATACTTCGATTTACTTAATTAATAACTTCGATATTTTAAGCGGTGATAATTTATTAAACAAAACACCTTCCCAGTGCTCTATTAAATTCAATTATTTTTATCTGAAGTTTAAATTTACAAAAATTTAAAATATCTGTTTATAATTGTTTGACGAGGGCAATTACGCCAATGAACGTTTTTTTGTTTGTTTCAAGTTGTTCTTTCGTGTTTGTTAGAGTCAAGTGACTATATTCTTAACCTCCATGTTATTTTACTTTTACAAATGATCCATAGGTGGTATTACAAAATAACGTTATCTAATATCTTGCCTCGTGTTCTTCGCGTAAGCGTTTTCTTTCAAAAAATGTCCTTATTGTTATTATTATTACTACTACTTGCTATTCGAAGCAAAAGAAATCCGTTCATTCAGAAGCGGATATATATCTTTCGGCCAGCATCTTGAAATTTATCGCATCCGAAACAATGGCTCTTTTTAATTTTAAAACTCCTCCATCACTGCGTTTCAACAGAGAAAATAAATTCTCCCTCGGAAAAAATGTACCACAAATTCTCTCCGCTTTTGTCACACTGTCCACCGTAGCCAGGTCTTTCAGCTGGCCATTTGCATGAAGATTTACCGCCGCGCCGTCCATTCTAATTTTCTGCCATCTGCAAGCCCGATGTCACGAATTTCGAAGAGCCGGTGCACGTGGGATATCAACAAGGAGAAAAAAAAATAAAATAGCGTCTCAAACCCAACTTAACATCCTATGGCTGGACGAGTCCATTTGGATGGAGAATTCAGTTTTCCGTACGTGGGTATAAGCAGGTTTGGGTTTAGAAGATACGGACCAAATATTTATTTATTTATTCAAAGAAAGCACACTACAGAGATGACTCCATTTACAGAGGGCATGATCAAAAACGTACAAAAAACACAAGCCACAAAGTGAATTAAAACACGAAGAAAAAAAAGTAACTGCAGAGAATACGACAGTTCAAAGCTCAAAACCTCATCAATTATAAAAATGTAAACACATAAATGTTTTAAAATGAAAACACGCAATTACAAAAGCACCAAAAATGCAACGAGGCTCCAAAAGTCCATGCCGCACACCGTCACATTAAAATTATATTTAAAAAATCACACATTTTTTTAAAATTTAGAACACCAAATCAAAAAACCATTAAGAAAGCAATGGTCAAAAAGTCAAACACTAGATCAACGTATAAAAATCTTAACACGTATAATCAAGTGTAACAAAAGAAAAAGGAATCAGGTCATGTATTTAAAAGTTGAAAACAATTCGATTTAAAAACAGTAGGAGACATATGATAAATGTCCAGTTCACCAGAGATCTTGTTAAAAGTCTTATAAAATTTATACAACGAGAACCTGTCAATACAATTAAATCTAGAATACACATTAGGAAAAGAACCCTGGTTGCTCAAAGATCTGGCAATCAGTTCTGACTGTTAATATTTTTTTAAAATTATCAATTTGATGGACCATTCGCAATATTTTAATAATAATATAATAATATGCAATAATTTTGGGCATATACTGTATATTTAAGTTTTTAAGAGTCTAAGGATTTAGAGTTCAAAAAATCAGTGGGATCTTTCTTCCATCGAGTTTCTCATATACTAAAACAAAAGAGCAAGTTTTTCGGACTCGGATTGGTGTAAAACGCGAAGATTCATTAAACTCTCGAGGTCGAATTTTACGGCTATTGCGGTACATACCTTTTGTACTTTAGATGCGAGAAAATATGGAAATAAAGTAGCTTTCTTAAATTCTTAAGCTCAACTCCCTGATTTGTACCCTCTAATAATGGGCCTAGGGAACGTGCCCTGTATGCCCTACCTTAGTTAAGGCACTGAGTTGAGCTGAGAGCAAATGGTATTCTGGAGCGGAGCGGCCCAATTGAAAACAATTGTTCCAGTCCACTTATAAGACACCGTTGGACCAGTTATAAGACAACTTTTTAAAAATATTTTTTCATTCTTGTATAGTAGAGTCTCGATAATTCGAGGTGGACGGAACCGAGCCTACCTCGAACTATCGAAAACTCGAATTATCAAAATCATGAAATTTAATAAATAAATAAATGGAAATAAAATCAATTTTTAAATTTCGGCGTAGTATATTGAAATGAAAAATGTACTTACATATTGTTACATTACTGATGATAGCAACAGGTTAATTATATCTTAAAATAATTGCCAATTGTTTTTTGTTTAAACACACTGCTCCATATATCGGTCTTATATATATCCCGTTTTCTTTGGGAGGGGGCATTTCTGCAGGTGGCTTCGGGGTGCGCAGTGGGCATATGACCCGTCGAACAACAATAAAAAGCAGATGCAGTAATTCTTTCACGTGTTGGTCAATATTTGGGAGCTAATCTGAATTTTTTTCACTAACTCCGATTTATGGAAAACTCGGACAATCGAGACTCTACTGTATCTTTTTTCTTTCTCCTTTACAGGAGTGGGCCAGTGGGAGGACCGGAGGGCAGGGGATGCTGTGCCCCCCCCCCCCTTCGGGGAAAATTTTTGTACCCCGTTCACGCAACGGGATATTCAATTAGTAGATAAATAAAGATCTGGAGAAAATTTGAGACCAATTTCATTACACTCCTCCCCCCGTACAGCAAGTCGTGCCCCCCGTCGGGTAGACACTACCGCCACTCCTTCTCCTTTACCAGTTATTCCCAAAGTGTGCGCCTTGGCACCCTGAGGGGTCTCAACATCCTCACAGGGGCGCCGCGAGATTTTCTAAAGTGAAAATCTCCGAGAATTGCGGTTTCTTATTTGTGTGAAGCTGAGGTGTAGGCAGTTTCTGTCATAAAATGAAAGTATGGCGTAAAAATCAATGGGAGAAAGAAAGTGAGAGTAGCTACATTGAATTCAATTTTACGATTTGAGGAAATGTAAAGTGATGAATAGAAACTGTTATTTTTAACCGGGTTTTGTTGTTGTTGCACATTGTTAAACATTGCTGTACAGAATATCGTTACATTGCAGGGAGATTAACATTATGCTCTATGCAAATTCACCGGAACCACAAAATTTTATTGTTGTAGAGGGATTTATCGTTGTATTAGATATCGTTGTAGCGGGAGTTTATTGTATCTCCTCTCTCTAAACTGTGTTCAAATTCCTTACCCGCTGAAGAAGTCTCCCTTAAATGAACTCGTCCATCCCATAAGAGTCCCCCAAGTTGGGATCGAGACATATCATCGAAAGAAGAACAAGACGCCAAACAGGTACGAGTCTCTCCTATCCAGACGGTTTCTCTCAAGGGCAAAGAACGGACTACGAGTCACGTTTGAATGGCTTATTTAGATATCTACAGATAGAGGTTCCGGATACCTGAGGAGGCGGTCACGCAGAAGCGAGCGGGCAATAAATGGACTCCTCGAAAAAATAAATCGACTCATAAATCGTCGTCGATTGTGGGGTTAATTGCCCGGCTAGGGACAGTTTTATTTCGGGAATGGGATTGGAGAGCTCGGATCGGATTCAATTAGCTTTCCCCCCAATAAATGGGTCTGTGGGTTTTTGCGGACTTTTGTGAGTGTAGTTGAGTTAGAGAAAATTGTTTTGGAGCATTTTATTTAGTTTTATCGCGGTTTTTTTTTAGTTTAGTTAATTAAATCTACCAGCTGATGTTTAATTATTATTTGTCGGTGAATATGTGAATGCGAGATAGCAGAAGGCAATGAGATGTTATTTGAAGGTAGAAGAACCAACTTTTCTCTTTTTTTCGAATTTGCTTAGATCCAGTTTTCTTAGAACTAATTTAAAGAATATACTACAGGATGAGCATAAAGATAGCGAGCATTTTAAAATCGTGCTTACTTGATAAGTATATGTAATGGCAAGAATTCTTAATAAGGACGAAAGGCTTGATGCAGGGTAAACACGACAGCTATTGACACCCTAATTTTCAACTTTAAAAAATAAACTTTCCTGTCAATGTTCAGTTTTACCGAATCCAGCCTTAGGTAAAAAGTTAACCCATTGACTGTTAGTGTTGGGTTTTCACAACATTAATTTAATGATTCTTTTAATATAAATTTTGCGAACTCTGTGTAAATAAACAATGCATAAAATATAGAAAGACTGGTAATTTTGCTAAAATTTTAAGAATGAACTTATTTTAATCCTTTCACACCAAAATACGCAGAAAAAGTTTATTTTTGAGCAAAATTAAAGGAGATCGCGTTCAAACCATATGATTGAGAAAAATCGTGATAATAATAGGAGGTGCTGAAAAAACTGTAGCAACCCAAGAGTAATTATTTGTAATAAACGTTCTGGCCCATTTCCGTGAAATGCTGTCAACAACTCCATATAATTCAGAAATAATCTATACTGCTTTATGCCCATGTTGAGTCTTCGAAACATTTTGTAATTCCAAACAAAATAAAAGAATTTTTTTTTTGAAAATGAATTTCAATCCTTAATTTACTCAATATGCAGCATAACATAAAAAAATAAATCTTGTTCACTTTCAATAGTTTTAATTGCATCCGGCACGCAATGGGTTAAAAGTAAACTAAATAAGAATGAACAGATAGATGTTAATAACTGTGGTGTGAATCACTCATCCATAGCGTCTCAATAACAGATTTTGCACTACTTATTCTCAAAATAATTCAAGAAAAGTTGCAATGAATCACAACTTCATTGAACTATTTTTACTTTCTTTCCATGAATTAACTATATAAATATTGCCTTAAGTGTGTCAATAAATTTTTTGTTTACCCTGTCTGTTTTTACTTTCTCGTAGACGAAGTAAACAAGGAGAAAGTACCGAGATCATAAAAATATATAAATATACCTTTAGATTTTGATGAATCTCAGCGTTTTAGAACTCCGCGAGTCCGAAAAACACAATTTTAGAATTATGTCTGTCTGTGAACACGATAACTCAAAACCGGTTTGAGCTGTATAGATAAAATTTGGTATGTGATCTTTACACCAAATTTGTAGGTTTTACAAAAGTTTGGACAAAATCCGTGCAGGTGAAGTCTGACACGATAGCCTGTCCTTGTCCATATGAACACGATAACTCAAAAACTTAAATAGCTAGATGTATAAAATTTGATACACAGTTTTATCATAAAAATTGTTAATGTGTATCAAATTTTGGACTAAATCCGTCAAAGCGTCGACTGTCTGTCGGTCTGTATAAGCGCACCCTGACATTTTAAACAAAAAAGTTCCACTCTTTTTAGGCCAAAACTGAAAGAGTTAGGAAGCTTTGAATTTCATTATTTTTGGCCAATCAACGATCTCCGAGTCCTCGAGCCAGCTCCTACCAATCTGGGTGTTTAAATTTTTTCTAAAATCCTTTTTGACCTCTGTTAGCGACATTGTTCTACGCGCGTTTTTCTGCATTACCCACCAAATCAATTTGTGTCCCAAAAATTTCGTGCTGAATTTTTTCTCGGTCCTTTCTTTTTATTTCATAAGCCAGCAGCAGTTCTTTGTTGAGGGTAACGTGCAACGTAAATTCTAATTTTATTTTTCTCTTCCTCCATTTTATTCTCTCCTCTTATTCACCATTGCTTTTTATAAGAGGAGATAATTATGCATTTTCCAAAGCATTTTTTCTCTCTTTTTTTCTTTTCCTTAATTCTTTCAAAAAATTTTCTCGGTTATGTCAAATTGTAACTTATTAAATTCTCTTTCAAAGTTATGATGTGGAGGTGGTAGTGAAATTTTCTCACATAGCGGAACTCCGTAATCTAAACCACGTTGCCGTCGAAGCTCTGAATTTCATTATTTTTGGCCAATCAACGATCTCCGTTTCTTCGAGCCGTTGAAATGGCCTAAAATCGTCTGTCGAGTGGAATTATTTTTACTTTCTCGTATGCAAAGAGAAAGTATTGTAATCGTCAAAAAATTCGAACTCGAGTTTTCGACGAATCTCCACATTTTAGACCTCCAAGAGTCCGAAAAACAGAATTTTGGAATTATGTCTGTCTGTGTGTCTGTCTGTCTGTGAACACGATAACTTGGAAACTATTAGAGCTACAGGGATGAACTTTGGTATGTCATCTTTACACATAATTTGTAGGTTTCTATCAAATTTTGGATAAAATCCGTCTACGGGAAGTCTGTCTGTCCGCGTTAATGTGAACACTATAACTCAGAAACTTCAATAGCTAGATGGATAAAATTTGGTACACATTTTTATCATCAGGAATGTAGGTCCGTATCACATTTTGAGCCAAATCCGTCAAAGGGTTGACTGTCTGTCTATAGAATCGCATACTTCTAAACATTATAACTCGCAAACCCTAAAGCTTTGATAAATAAAAATTGGTATGAGGCCTGCTAACAATAATTGTAGATCCGTGCACAGTTTTCGTTTCAATCGGTCGAAAATAAGGTATTTAAATCGCCTATTTGTCTTTTCTCATCACACAATGACGCGAGGCCGTTATTGCGTAATTGCGCGATTCACTTGCCCTAATCCTTTCCGCTTCTACCCACGCCTTGCGCCTTCAAGCTTCCGATTCCCGAGCTTTTTTTCTCCAATGCGTTAGGGACGCTTGTTCGTTTGCCAGCTTATTTTTTCTCCACATTCTTAAGAGTATACGAGAAAGTTTAGGGGAGACCACTCCCGCTGGTTTTAAACTGTTAGTGTGTCAAGAATATTTTATTAAATTTAACTAATTGGACCGGGGATTGTATAAAAACATAGACTTCGTACTTTTTCATTAGTGCGTTTATGTGCTCAAAAGGCGTGAAACACAATTCTTTACGTCATTTAAAGCCTTTTTCCAATTGGAAGTATCTCTAACGGCTTAGAAATTAGCTATTGGACCACGATTAGAGTGGACACCATGTTTATATTTATTCTCAATCAAGTAGGATAAAAATCGATTCTAAAACTGGAAAAATATATTCTCGATAATATACATGCAGTTATTTGTTATATCAAGCATATCATAAATTATTTCTGTAAATATAATCATTTAATGTTTAATTTCTGATTTGCTCCATTTCCCCATCATACAGCTACATAAAAGATCACATTTTGAGAGTTCGAAATTCATAAAAATACAGGACGGATATAAATTATTGGACCAATTTCAAAAATTAATAAAAAAAATAATAATGTTACAACTGCGTTTTATTTTAAATGAGAGAGCAAATAATTTTTTTTTCCAAATAGGTGGAGTACCATTACGGCTTTCTAAATTTGCTACCGCGAGAGATTTCCACACGCAATGGCTACCGATCAGCAGAAGCCGATGCGCGGTTTTGGGTTTCCTTTTATAGTTTTTTATGAATATTTGGAAAACTATTCAGTTTTCGGATAACAATTGATTTAACAAATTAAAAAGCGTAAAAGTCCTTACAAATACATGCTTTTATTTTTCTTCTAGCTTTAATGGCTTCGCAGATAATGGCTCTCAAAAAATGGCAGATATCCGATAATTTACGACCATTTAGACCACCGTAACGGTGCTATCTATCTGAATTTTTTTTTAATGCGCTCTCATTTAAAAAAAAAACAGTAATTGTAACATTATTATTTTGCATTAATTTCTGAAATGGGTCCATGACCACTAGGGTGGATCGAAAAATCAAAGTGTGGATAAAATAATCGGCATAGAGTGCAAAAGTTGTCTTTTAAGTGCACTAGCATATATGCAAAATTTTTTCAACTTTGTTTAATATCTTCCGGTGCCCCAGGACGCTTAAATATTTGCAAAAAAAACGTTTTTTATGCAAATTTCGAATTAAAAATAAAAAATGTGTTGAAGAAACGATTTTACAGAGAGAAACGTAGAGGAGAGGGCGAAGGAATGATAAAAAATACCTACAAAAACTGGAAAATTATCGTACTGAAAAAATATCGTGTTTGTTCGATATCACATTTTGTAAGTGTACAAATTTCGATACATGTAAATTCCAAAAAGATATGATAATTCCACTTGCTGGGCGATTGTTTATAAAAGATCGAATATTAGAAAGAAAAATGGTTATTGGAGAAGTGGAAGTGATTGCTACTAAAAAAAGAGAAAAGGAAAAAGAAAACAGATGGAAGACAAAAGAATAAAATGTAAAATGGTTAAAACTGATGTTGATTCTGCTCATGCTCAATCAATGGAGCTACTTGAGCTCAACACTATGTCTTCGTCCTTGTATACAGAATCGGATGTAATTAGCTTGGAATATCAATCATAAAATCGTTTAGATTTCCCTACCTTAGAAATGGAATGTGATTGATACGGAATTTCAGATAGAACAGCTACTTCATTTGCCAGCGCTGTTCTACAAGACATTGGAATTATACACGAAGGAGAGGCTTCGCATGTGGTAGACCGCAATAAAATTCGTAGATAGCGTAAAAAGCTTTAAAATGCAGTTGCAAAGTCTACTAAGTTAACAGTGTCTCGGTATCTTTTAACCAGATTATATTTCGATAGGAGAAAAGACAACACGAAAGTGCTAATTAAGAAGGACACAAAGTACTACTCAAAGACCACAAACGAGGAGCATTATACTCATGTGAACGAACCTACTTGTGTATATCGGACATGTTACTGCTGCAACAGGAGGAGCTAAGACCATAAAAGAAGCAATACTCAATTTTTTGGAACACATAATATGCAATTAAATGGGCTAACAGTAATTGGATGCGATGGAACAAATGTTAATACTGGGCACAAGGGAGGTATTATTCGCTTGATGGAACTGGCCTCAATAGACCATTACAATGGTGAATTTGTTTGCTTCAAACAAATGAGTTACCTCTCCGTCATCTACTAAATTCTTTGGGTGGTGCAACAACTGGTCCTAAAGAATTTTGTCAACCACTTGGTAAAGCAATCAAAACCTACGAGGAGCTACCTGTAGCTCCTTTTTCTTCAATAAGTATGGAGAATATGCCACATAATATAGATAGAATGGTTCTCATCAATGATCAAAAATATCTATATGATATTTGCCTACCGATATCACTTGGTGAATGTTATTCTGACCTGACATTAAGAAAGCCTGGTCCAGTTGTTCACTCAAGGTGGCTAACAATTACAGGTAGAATTTTAAGGTTGTATGTGGTCACAGAAAAACCCTCTGACAATCTTATTATTCTTGCAACATATATTATGAAGGTATACGCAACCTGTATGGTTCCATGTCAAGACAAAACCCTCCATAACAGAAGGTGCGCTGCATATTTGGAGACTTATTTCATTTTTTAGATATTTGGAACCCAATTTAAGAAATATAGTACATACTTTTATTCAACAAAATAGCTTCTTTTGTCAATCAGAAAATTTGCTATTGTCAATTCTCACAGATAACAGAGAGGATATAAGGTCTTTAGCACTACGAAAACTAATTTGTGCTAGAAATGAAAACAGATGATCATCAGAATAAGAATTTTTGAAGTACCAAAAATAGACTTTAAAGCAAAGGATTTTTTGCACTTATTAATTGGCAACGAGTTGGACATTTGAACCACCTCTTTTGATGAATGCGCCATTTAAAGAAATAGAGGACATGGTAAAAGTTAGACGGAGGAACGGTCAAAATATCCATGCCATACCCAAGCTGTAGCAAGATGTTTTCGCATAATGTCTGAAGCGTCCGAAAGTGTATATGGAGAAGAGAAGAGACACGGCTTCATATTGAATAGGATGCAATCAAAAAGTCTTATCAAGCATTATAATACCAAGAAGGATTACATCCTTTAGAAATATGTAAATCTTCAAACTAATAAAATTAAAAAATCTATGATTAAGTTAACTTTTTATAAGTTTTGTGATTTATTGCTTGGACTATTAAATTTATACTTCATGTATTATTATAAAATTATAATTATTTATAAGTTTATACTTTAATACTTGAATAATCTGCCAATTTTTCAAATATTTTTCATTAATTCACAATTTTTAATAGATATTTGTAAAAATGTAAATTTTAAACTTTTTGGGGGGCTTTCGGGCCACCAGAAGATATGAATGAACTTTAATAATAATAAAAAGCGTAAACTAATATACCCAAAACAAAACTTTCTCACCCGGCGCTAAAGGAAATTTTGAAAATATTATTTTATAAATTTCCCCCCAAAAATGTAATTTTTAACTATTTTTGGGGCACTTGGGGCACCGGAAGATATGAATGAATTTCAATAAAAAAATATATGTAAACTAATATACCTAAGACACAACTTTCCCACCTCATGTCAAAAATAATTTCAAAACAAAACAAAAAAAATTGTAAATTTTCATAAAAAATTCAATTTTTAACTATTTTTGAGGCGCTTGGGGCACCGGAAGATATAAATGAATTTCAATAAAAAAAATTATATAAACTAATATACTTAAAACACAACTTTCCCGCCCCATGCCAAAAAGAATTTAAAAAAAAAAATTTTTCCTATACTTTTCGATCCACCCTAATGACCACCCTGTTTAACCCTTTAACTGAGGGTGTGGTTTATAAACCACATATACACATATGAAAGTACCTGCAGTCAAAGGGGGGGGGGGTTAACGGATATTCAAACTAAACTGTGGCAACAGATATTGGACGCTATGTTGCAAGCAAAAATTTGTCTTTTTTTTTTCATTATGAGTTTTATTATCTATGCTTTTTATTAGTACACAAGGATATGAATAACTCAGAGGTTACCAGCCTGTGGTACGCGTCCCCCTGGTTCAATTGGGATTATGCGAAAGTAATGTTGGCAATGGTGGAAACAAAATATGAGGGATTAAATTTTTTTTACCCCCAAGTTCTCAGTGTTAAAGCAATAAAATACTTAATACCTTTCATGAACACAGGACTAGTGAAAAGAGCATTCTCGTCTTCTACATGTTACGTTAATGGCCAAAAGTATTACAAAATTTGTAAAATTGGAAACATTTGAATACAATGGTTCACGATCAGTTGTGGAGAATGGTGGGACGTACAATCGTGGGCACTCATATTTTACAGTGAAGATTTTGTTACTATGACATATAGTGGAGCGATCACAAATTGATGAAGACTAAAAGAGATTTCGTCTTACCCCGCTTCATAGGAAGCTGACAATGATTTAAAACTTTCGTCAATGGTTTGGTTTCCTATATACATTGCTTAGATGCATTTTCGTAAAAATCGCACATATATTCGGGAAGATATAAAGCTTTCTTTAAAAAATCCCAACTTTTTCCGCATGTTCTTTGCTTATAACATGCTGAGTTAGAATAACATGCTTATATAATACATGACAATGTAATAGCAAAGCATTATACTAAAATTTGAAGTAAATACTTTGAATACTTGAGGAAATATGAGTATTTGTAATAAATAATTTTAACTGCGCATGCGCCAAACATAACGCAATTTTTTTTGATAAAGTTAAAGCCAGATTTCTAAGGCAGCTTATATAAAAAAAAATTCGGTTCAATATCATTAGTATTCAGAAACATATCGTCATTACAACGAGCAAAATTTTAGCTCCTATCGAAGAGAAGCTAAAAGATGAGGGGTTGTACACAAATTGATATTTTTTAAGCTTGTATCTTGGAATAGTTATATTGAATTGTACAGTGGTTAGAATTTGCTGAATACCCATGAACACTTATCAATTACGTGCATAACTTAAATATCAGAAAGATATCGGCATCGAAGTCAACAGAATTTCTCCTGTTCTTAAAGAAAAACAAAATGATGAGGGGTTTTCGACAAATTCATTTCTATGCAAATTGCTTTCATTTGTTTTGGAGTTGAGCTAATGTTGTTAAGAAAATGGAATAAAATGTGAAATCAAAATTATATCCTCAATTATATGTTCAAGTGGTTTCACTTAAGCTAGCCTAAGCCTTCAACATTATCAATTAAAACTTCTTTGTGCTGAGGGCGGTTGAGAGGGGGGATGTGTCAGTATTGGTACTAACAAATAAAAGGAATAATCAAGGGGTACTGGAGAAAAAAAAGCTTGGGAACGGCTGTACTAGTATATAAGTCTTATCGCTTCAGCAATGTTAGAATTACGTTTTAATTACTCAATGAAATTTTGCGGGAAACGTGTTTAAAGTTTTGAGTTTAAATAGCAATACACTTCATAACAAAACGTTCGGACGTATTTGTAAGCATTGAAAAAAAATGACATTGAAAAGTAGTCAGCAAAAAAGTGAAAATTCATCCAGGGTTAGAGGCTTAATCATTTGTGAAATTATGTTTAAAATTGAGAAAAAAATTTTATAAAATTTTATTTCTTAGAATTATATTTATCTTTTAATTATTTTAATATGACGACATTTTTTTTTCTTGATTCCTCATTAAATCAGTCCGTGACAAAATACCAATTTACCTGTCTTCAATACTGTTGTTTAAATAGTTCGCCAAATTTGGAATTTCGGTAATCGTACACACTCTATTTAATTTCAGTTTGAGCAAACTTAATAGTTGCAAGGTTCGTGGAGAAAACAAAACCTTGGAGGAGTGAAGGAATGACTCAATCATTCATTAATGTGGAATTTACCTGTCTTCAATAGTGTTGTTTAAATAGTTCGCCGAATTTGGAATTTCGGTAATCGTACACACTCTATTTAATTTCAGTTTGAGCAAACTTAATAGTTGCAAGGTTCGTGGAGAAAAGAAAACCTTGGAGGAGTGAAGGAATGACTCAATGATTCATTAATGTGGAAATGAATGTCAATTGTTTCTGAAACTGCATCTTGATTTTTGTGAAAAATCTTACGAATGTGACCAAAAGGTCTACGTACTTAATATTATCATAAATACTTTAGAATGGAGTGAATTTAGACATGCCATCAAACATCTCGCTGCACGTTGCACAAAATTAAATTGGCTTAGCATCGCTCTGATATGATATAAAAATAAATCTTTTTGATTCATTTGCGTATAAAACTGTATTTGGCTACATCTCTTGTTCTTATTGTAAATATACGCCACTCATATTTTTATGTTATTATTGCATTCTTGTGTACGAAGTACACTAATTGAAAGTATTATAATCATCAAAAACTTCGAACTCAGTACTTCGATATGAATCTCCACATTTTAGACCTCCCTGAGGCCGAAAGAAAACCAGTTTGGGATTCTGTTTATTTGTGAACAAGAAAACTCAGAACCACTACAAGCTACACAGATGAAATTTGATATAAGTTCTTTACATCAAAATTATATATTTCTATGAAATTCTGATGAAATTCGTTACGGAGAAGTCTATTTGTTTGCCCGTCCGTGTTCATGAGAACACTATAACTCAACCGCCTGGATGCATGAAATTTGGCATACGGTTTTATAGCTAGAATTGTAAATGTGTATCAAAATTTGGCCAAAATCGTAGAAGAATTAACTATCTCTCAGTCTATCTATTTGTGTGAATGTTAAAGTGACAACTCAAAACCGTTACAAGGAATTTAAATGAAATGTTGTCTTAACACCAAGATATTAGATTGTAACTTTCGAAATCATTTGCCATGATGACACTGGGGCGCCTGTCAATTTAAATATATTCTTTTGTAAATAGGTTTTGTTGTTGTCCGCTCTTGGAATGGCAACATGTTGTTTTTCTTGTTATTTATTATTATTTTTTAATAACAGTAGTAGAAACTCTAATTGCGTTGGTGATTGTTGTCTCTTTATCCTTTTCATTTAATTATTCTTGTATTGATGAGTGTTGTAATTAAAAATCCTTTTAGAATAAAAGGAATAATGACGCGGGGGTAAAGAACATTATTTAGATCGAATCAAATTATAAATCCAATCTATCTAGAGCAAGAGGTGCAAAATGCCTACTCTATTCTCTCCACTATACCTCGAAGCCTGTCAATTTAAATATATTCTTTTGTAAATAGGTTTTGTTGTTGTCCGCTCTTGGAATGACAACATGTTGTTTTTCTTGTTATTTATTATTATTTTTTAATAACAGTAGTAGAAACTCTAATTGCGTTGGTGATTGTTGTCTCTTTATCCTTTTCATTTGATTATTCTTGTATTGATGAGTGTTGTAATTAAAAATCCTTTTAGAGTAAAGGGAATAATGACGCGGGGTTAAAGAACATTATTTAGATCGAATCTAATTATAAATCCAAACTATTTAGAGCAATAGGTGCAAAATACTCTATTCTCTGCACTATATGGCGAAAGCAAAACGCGTCGCATCTTATAGTGTAAGTATACGATAAAGTCTAAGGGAAAACACTCTCGCTGGTATTATCTACATATTATTAATCATCTATATATTTAAATCAATTGGCAAATCCAAAGACCGAGTCATTCAGCTCCAACCGCTGGACTGATTTCGCCATTTTTTATTTCACGCGAAAAGACATCACCCCCTAAATACATCATCAATGGTTACCTGTCTCCCACTCTCCATCTTTTGCAAGAAGTCTCAAAAACACTACTTCACTGTACATTCTCTATGGTGGAAAAACTTGAAAGAGTCTCCCAGCTCCAACCACTGTACCGATTTCGGCAGTTTTTATTTTATGAGAAAGCTCATGACCCCTCGATAGTCATCATAGTCGTCGGTGCCTTCCCTCCACCGCCCTTCATTTCCGAGTGATATCGCAAAATAATAATTTGATCGAGTACTCCAGCCTCAACAACTGAAAAGATTTCGCCAATTCATTTCTCCACTTTGCAAGTATAGCTACGAGTTATTAATATTACGGTGAAAAACCTGTCGCCGAAAACGGCTAGTTATTTATTTACTAAAATAGTTTTTGTATTACATTTTTTTTTGTAGTAGTAGAGAAGTTTTCCAACTAAAAAAAAATCATTCTGCCAATTACAGACTTTTTTTAATAAATTGTAATTAAAAATCTAAGTCATAAGTGTGTTTTCTTTACTCCTTTTACTCATTTATACAAATTTATACAACTGCGTGTGAAAAATAAAATATCGTGTAATTAACGTTCAAACGCTAAACGTTACAAAATTTCTTTCTTAATTTTTATTAGTCACTTCTAGTAACGCGGCTTGTTAGATTAATAGGTTAAGTATTTCTACTAAGAAGCAGGCAGACAGTATAACTAGCTCAAATATTGTTTTTCACGCATTCCTTTTAGCTTAGCTGGGCAAGTGAGACGTGAAAAGTAATTCTTTGTGGTTCCATGATTCAGGATAACTAAACGCTCTGATTATTTTAGGACTTTTGAAAGGATTTGTGTTGAAAAACAATCAGAAACAAATTGTATAGTTTTATTGGATTCTTAGGAAAATGGATAAAAACCTTTGAGAAAGACTATTAAAACATTAAGTTAGTTCAATAGTAAAATATTAGTTATTTGCATTATAATTTCATTTCATTTAAAACCATTTTCTGGTATCAAAAGTAAATACAATAAAACGTTCTTAAGGTATCCGAACACGTTCGAAAGTCGATTTTCGACCAAAATTCCATTTTTTTAATTTTTGATGTTTTCGATAGTTCATTCATTTACCTTTCTAAAACATATTTACTTTTGTCGGTACGTTAATTAGAATGAGATATTAATTGTTTTATAACAAACCGAAAACCGGAAGTGGGGGTTTAATTAGCCGAAAGTTGTCATTTAAAGGGACAGAAACCTGTCAAAAATTCTTTTAAACTCCTTTCTTGCAAGCTAATATGATGTCAGTATATTTTTAGGAATTTTTTTTAAAGTTTAGATACATAATTTGCGCGCGTGGAAAAACTAAAATGTGATTTTTCTCAAAATTAGATTTTATGCATATTTTTCAAACTTCAAACATGATAACTCAAGATATTATCATTCGATTGTTCTGAAATTTTGTGAACACTTTCTTCAAATGTTTCTCTAGTGAATGTACTAGAATAATGTATATTGTAGCAATATTTTTTAAATTATGGTCCTTTATTTGAAAAATGACATAGAAAATTTGCTGAAAATCTTATAATGATTGTTCGATTAGCTCTAAAATTTTTATTTATCCAAAGAATGTTAAGATTCTAGTACAAGCACTAGTCCATAGTATGTAGTTTATTTTAGTATTAGTTTTATTTGAATTATTACAAAAGTTTGACCTGTAGCATGTTTGAAGTTTTGGGAAATTTCCTCTAAAAAGCAGCAGAAATTCAAGAATTTTGTAAATTTATAATAATTTATACTCAAAAATCATACGCTAATATTAATCTTTATTAAATTCGAATCTAAAAAACATATTTTGGTGTTTCTATTTCACAATTTAAGAAAAAAGTGCTCCGAACGTGTTCGGATACCTTAACACCTCGTTCAAGGGATCATTCCAAAATGACGTATAACAAGAAGGACGTACTAACGAATTTTAGTTCAAAATGCGATAAATTATTTACTTAACTCTATAGTATAACAGTGTAGATATACTTTTTAAAAAGATTTCATAATCACTTATTTTTTATGTTTATGCTGTCGGGTAATATTAATAAATTTTAAAATATTTTAAAATTTAAAAATGCCTTTTTTTAAATAATTGAGAAACACTTAACGATAATTACGATACTTTTATTGAATAACCCTTCTGAGAATTTAATACATGTAATCATACGTCCCTACTCCTTTCTTGAATTTTTATCTCAGAACATATATCAACATATTGTCGTTCTCATAATTGGATACAGGTCGCCTTCGGCGACCAGCTTGTTCGCCGGAAATATGATTTCAATTGAATCTTGCATCATTTTATATTCATGGTTCTCTTAACAACGTAATTTTAAACTTCAGATTGTGGTCGATATTTAACCTATGTTCTATTAGTGACCTTAGACCTCTTCTGTTCATTGTCTACATAAATGTTTCTAAAGGAGCCAAATAACTAACCATGGCATGTAACCTCTAATTCCATGTTGTCGGACTATCTTCACTTTCTTATTCCTCTTGTAAAATATGCATTTTATTTCAACATTCAAATGACGCAGCACATTTTATGGCCAGCGGCATGTTAGCTGGATTACAACATGCTGAGAAAAGAATGAAAACATAGCAACCATTCAGCTTAATGGATATATTTCTTAATGTAAGCAAAGCAATATCTCGGACAGCTTGGTTTACAGATTTCACAAAAATTTTGCTGAAATGAAATATGAAAGCAAAATGTATTAGGGTATTATCACAAATTACAGCAATGAAAGAGAAATATGCAATTAAATATTTGTTTAAACAATGAAAACTATGTGAGTTGCGTTGCAACAATGAAAAGTATTGTTGTAGATTATGCTAAAAAATAATTTTAAAAATTTATTAAAATTGTAGAAAACATTGTACGGCAACTTAATTGATATCATTGGAAAGGTAATGTTTTCTACTTTCAGATAGTGTAAAAATAATTTTTGTGCTGTAATATTTTCGGAAGTTATTAAGGAAAAACACCAAAATTCCGCTTAATTTTTAATTAATTAAAAATCTAATTAAAATTTCAAAAGGGATCGAGGTGCACATTCCCACCCACCAAAGTATGTTTGTGCCAAATTTCGTACCTCTAGGCCTAGCGGTCTGACCTGTAGAGCGCCAACCTGCGCACATTCTCCTTTATTATTAATAGAGATATCGCGGTATTTAAATTCTATTTATTACAATAAACAGAAATTAAAACGACTGAAATATCCTCAATCATAGGAAATTTTCCTTCTGTAACTCGACACTTTTTGAAGTGAAGGTGCCACAAGAAGATAAACTTGTCTGAGAAGATCTCAAGTAAATCTTATTTAGAATCGGCTTTTTTATTAACCAGGTTGTATTTAGAGTAGCTGGGTGGCCTCCCAAAAACTTCCTGCGGATAATACGAGGGGGGGGGATAGGCCGCATGCCGGAGAAAGCATGCATTCCCTGAGGTTGCGGAAAACGTGGGGTATTTCCTCAGGTGGGGAAAACACTCGCTCCAGCGTTCGCAATTTTTTTTTTTGTGTGTGTGTAGAATGGAGAAAAACTGATTAGGTAATTTCAACACCTTTTTTAACCGATTTAAACGAAAATTGGAGACAAATCTACAATTAAGGTTTCAAGACTTCACATGAAATTTTATTTTTCCAAGTAATTTGTTAAAGAAGTTATGGCGTTCAAAAGTATACGATTATGCAGACCGACAGACGGTCAACCCTTTGACGGATTTGGCTCAAAATTTTACAGTTACCTTCATTTCTGATGGAAAAACTGTGTACCAAATTTTATTTATCTAGCTACTTAAGTTTTTGAGTTATAGAGTTCACATGAACGCGGACAGACAGACAGACTTCCCTTAGACGGAGTTTGTCCAAAATTTGATAGAAACCTACAAATTATGTGTAAAGATCGCAGACCAAATTTCATCCCCGTAGCTCTGATAGTTTTCGAGTTATCTTGTTCACAGACAAACACACAGAGAGACAGACAGACAGACATGATTCCAAAATTGTGTTTTTCGGACTCAGGGAGGTCTAGAACGTGGAGAGTCGTCAAAATCCCGATTTCGAATTTTTTGACGATTACAACACTTTCTCTTTGCATACTTCGCATACGAGAAAGTAAAAATGAATGCAGTACTTTTTATTTCAACTCAAAAAGGGAAGATCGCCGTGTTGAATGTGCAGAATAAACGATGTAGTTTCGCATAACTGCAACGGACTCTGTAATTTTTTTCCCTAATATCGGAATGAATCGGACCTAGTCAAATGCAAGTACTGAAGAGATTTATAGTAAAAAGTATCCTTTGGTCTTTAGTAAATTTACTAAAACTGAAATTCCTAATTATTACACATAAAAAACCCCACCATCTTATCCTCAGAATTCAGGAACTCTGAAAATGAAAACAGACCCATAATTTTCTTTAAAATAATAAACCTGAAAATTCAGAGCATCGTAAACCACGGAAGACAGCTCTTTGTTATTGGTCATGCAAGGTCAACATGGTTTTCGTTAGAAATGACATTTTAGTTTCCGCTTACATTTTGTGGCTGACCAAGCTGTTTTTGTTGGCATTATGAAATTTTTATCGGTAGATTCGGATGGTTTTGTAGAGCTTTGTGGCCGAAACAAGAGGACCAAGTGTCTCCATCCGTTTACATAGAATTTGAATCTGAACTCTGTGCTGAGAAATGTTATATTTTTATTTATTTTTTTTTCCTTTCTCGTGTACGAAGTACAAAAAGAGAAAGTTCTGTAATTGTCAGAAAATTCGCCTCGATATTTTGTTGAATCTCTGCGTTTTAGACCTTCCCGAATACGAAAAAAAACATTTTTGGAATCATGTCTGTCTGTCTGTCTGTGAACAAGACAAATCTAAAAGCAATAAGAAAGAAGGATGAAATTTGGTATGTGGTCTTTTCACCAAAATTGTAGATTTGTTTCAAATGTTGGGCGACGCAATGTGTTAAAGAGTTGAAATTTGATATATGGTGTTAACACTAGAAATGTAGATCTGCATCGAATTTTAGACCAAAGTCATTAACTTTTCTGAATGTTTATCGGTCTGTCTGTTCGAGTGCATGCGACCTCGATAACTCAGAAACCCAACAAGCTGGATGAATGAATTTGATATATGGTTTGGACATTAAAATTGTAAATCTGTGTAATGTTTCGTTACCGTTGGCGATGGTTGAGAGAACGCTTGGCGCAACTCCTTCATAACGCAGGGTTGCTTTTTGTAAACAAGTCCATTTCTGCGTTGACTTCGAGAAGTGAGGTGAGATATTTAGGCCTATTTGTGGTCGTTATTTTTGAAATAGCTCTGGCTTCTGAGTGGGACGTACCGCACTGTACCTTTTATGCGTGATATCTCTCTTATGTTTGTCTAAGTCCAAATAGATAGATTTTTCTAAAATCTGGTGTCTTCATTTCAAAGGACAGAAACATCACAATCTGTATCATACCAGCATTACTTGCAACGCAGCGTCACTGGCAATGACTACGTGACCAAGTAAATCCCATAGTGCAACTATGTCCAACCCCTATTCGCATAAGACTGAGTATCTAGTTCGCAACGTCCAAGACTGGAGGAAGTTCAAAATCTACCATGGCCTCCACTGTCACCGGATCGCAATATTATTGGAACCTTGTGGCCACTACTGGAGACAAATGTTCGAACACGCTCTCCATCTCCATCACCATTAAAGCACTTGCAACTGTTTTGCCAGTAGAATGGTTTAAGGTTCATAAAACTATACATGGCCTCTGTTTCCCCATTCCAATGAGATTGCAAACATTTCTTAATGCTAAAGAACGACCGACGCCATATTTATTAAGGTTAAATGCTTTCTGCGGGGTGTTTCCATATTTTTGTCCACCAAATTTTCTTTTCAAGCTCTACTAGACCACCTTGTATCATTTTGATTTCCTTTTTTGCATTACTATGCTACTAAATTTCCATACGTTTTAAACTTTATTATTTCAAACTTTATTTATCTGAAAAAATTTGTTTTGAAATGTCCTCTCTATGTGCCTACTTTTTTGGCCTTTGGAATAATTTTTTTCAGTATCTTTATGTTTTAGAATCTAACGGAGAGACAGAGGTCTTAAATTTTCCTCTATTTCTATACAAACATATATTTTTTCTATGTTTATGAACCATATTAATATAGATCTTGTTTTTTTATTTGAGTTATCTTTCTAATTTAACTGAAGTGACTGGATTTTCTGAATAACATCGTGGTACGCGACATCCTCTTAACATAAATAGTACCTTATTATGTCTATGTGAAGCTATATGTACGCACGAAATAGAAAGATATGTGTTAACTGGGCAAACCACAATCAAACTCCTTATAATTATGTGGTCCAATTTAACCCACATAGGAGCAGATATTAAGCTAAAACGACTATCTATTGTTCATACGTATAAATATTTCTAATTAGAGAGCGAATTTCCAAGTGCTGTATTTGTGAGTGCATTAATTAATTCAGTTGCTTATATTTAAACACAATGTCCCGTTATAAATTCTCAGCGAGAACATTTCTTTCATATATTTGTTTTAAACTTTGAAAACTTAGTGGGAAGTGTATCCTCACTAAAAAATATTATTTGTTTCTTAGTTCCATGAATTTTACTCATTGTATCTGAATTTTTAACACTTTGTCTCTGTCCGACATGATTTTACAGGAACAGGGACATGAGGCGGCGTTCTGTCTAACATGATTTCCCATGTCCATCCAACTGGTCGGCAATTGTAATAGTTGCAGGAACAGGGACATGGGGCGGCGTTCTGTCTAACATGATTTCCCATGTCCATCCAACTGGTCGGCAATTGTAATAGTTGCAGGAACAGGGACATGGGGCGGCGTTCTGTCTAACATGATTTCCCATGTCCATCCAACTGGTCGGCAATTGTAATAGTTGCAGGAACAGGGACATGGGGCGGCGTTCTGTCTAACATGATTTCCCATGTCCATCCAAATGGTCGGCAATTGTAATAGTTGCAGGAACAGGGACATGGGGCGGCGT
>BGPR01009885.1:0-50974 GCA_013235015.1 Araneus ventricosus | reverse complement strand
AATAGACTGAAAACTGGCAATAGAATACGCAGTAAGTACCAAAACACCTCACGGGAAAATGGCAGTTTTCATCCTTATGCTGCATTAACTACTTTGAGGCCAACCTTAAAGCTGGTTCAGAACTACAGACAACCCACTCAATAAAGTGAGGTTCCAGGCCTTGTTTACAGATGTCAATAGAAAATTACAGGTCTACAATAGACTATGCTTAAAAATTTTTTCATCAAACCTATTTTTCTCGATATAGACAACTAATCTCCACTTGCTGATAATAAACATTAAAATGAAAAGTTTACTAGTGAAACTATCACATAACAATATACTTGCCACTGGCAGGAGTGTTTAATTAATACATAGATGAGCAGTTCTGTAGCCAAGTTTAATAATATTTATGTTGTTAAATGTTTTCAAAAATCTAACATTCTCACTCATTATGTGGAGTCAACAGTTCTATATTTTCTAATATATATACTTACTAAATTTTATAACGACACCGAACCTTAATAACATTAATGTTTTACACATAGCAATTCAGCAAAAGTAATATCCATTAGTGAGAGTGTTTAAATATTACTATATAAGTGGCTTTTATCTTAACATTCTCTAGTATATGTGTTGTCAAATGTTTTCTAATATTTATTGTAGTAATTTATATGTAGTAATTAAAAAAATATGTTAAACTATTTTCCTCGAAATCAACAATCAATCATCTTTTGGTGATATTAAATAATAAAATGAAAAGTTTACTAGCGAAACCTTCACATAAAAAATGAATTTTTCATTCATAGGAATGTTTAATTATTATATAGATGAGAGGCTGTGTATCCAAGTTTAATAAACTTTATGTTGTCAAAAGTTTTCAAAAATCTAATGTATAATCTTGTATGTCAAACAATAATATCCTAGTTTCAGTAAGAGAGGCTTTGTCTGCAAGCAAATTATTATCATTATAAGAAATACAATATATTATTATTTTTTTGTGGAATCAATAAAAATTTTCTACGCACACCCATCCAAACATGCAAACCGGAGATTTTCATCTCTGGAGTCTAGCATAAAGTGAAGTAAGTACCAAAAGCAACAAAAATAATAGTTAAAAACGTAGTAAATACCAAGGTTTCCAACTTAAAACTATGTAAATATGCAACTTCCTCTAACTCGCTATTGCCTAAATCGACTTAAAGCATAAATTTAAGAAAAACACTTTTAAATTATGTTAGAAACAGCAATATTAAGATCACTTGAAGTAAAATGAAATCCTGAGGATCTTCTTTAGAAAAAAAATATTGAAAATATTGAAAAAGCGGCAGAAAATAATTGATAAAATATTTTTATATATACATGTTTAAAATATTTTTAAATATAATAAAATATCAAAAAATAATGATTACTTCCGAATTTCTTGCATTACTTCGAAAATATATCAAAGGAGGAAAACATCCAAAATGATGACACTTTCATTCCAAAATATGGCGATTTGATGGTATATGCCAGTTGAAAAATGTCTAGAAGATTTGCTATACGTATTGACTTGCAAGACAGAGCAAAAGAGATACAACGTCATCTGTTTAGATACGACAGGGAAAATACAGTTATCCTCAAATGAGGATGCCGGTCCTCTCTAGTAATAAGTACAGCGAGGCCTGATATGTATTTTTAGTTCAGCAAAATTTGCAATATCTGGCACTTGCCGTGTTAGACATTTCCAGAGTTCCATTAGGAAAATCAATCGAAGATTTAAATAATAATTTTTGAGCAAGTTTTTCGATGCAAATATATGAACAATACTGCTTATAGTCTTACTAACGGCACCATTTGTACAAACTATTCAGTACAAATATATGGCCAATACTGCTTATATAACTAATAACGGCACCATTTGAACCAATTCTTTAGTGCAAATATATGGCCAATACTGGTTATATACATATTAACGGCACCATTTAAATAAACTTTTCAATGCAAATATATGATAATTACTTCTTATAAACTTACTAACAGCCCTATTTGAACAAACTATTCAATGCAAATATATGACTAAATAGGGGGGTTACACCACCTGCTCGCTTCGCTCCCCAACCCCCAAGAATCACGTTGTGATCCTTTTGGGATCACTACGTGATCCCAGATCGCTTCGCTCGCTCGCTGTACAGTCGTGTCCGCCTGCTAGTAATAGGAAAATATAAACACATTAATTACTGAAAGTAAATTTAAATGATCTAAAATTGCATGAACCCCGAAAATTAATTTTTCATCAATTGCTAAAATTAAAATCTTCTGGTAACACAAAGACAGATATAAATGTTAGAAAGAAATCTGAACATTAATATATATAATTCTAAGATGTTTAAAAATCAAAATTATTTACATCAATCAGAATTCAGTAATTTAAATCTTATTTTCATACAGAATTGATAATATCTTCAACAGTTTTATTTGCCCAAACTTCATTCCACAAATATTATAAATATGCCTTATTTTCAATGAAATGTTGCTCAGAAAAGCTTACTCGCATTTACTCACTCTCGCTCCAATTATTATTTAGTCAAGGAAGAAATAACTTTTTTCTCTGGCAGTTATTTATGTGTTAAACCTCAGAAAAATTTTGTCAAGAAATGACAAAACCCATTTTACAACATTTTAACTAAAAAAGGACCATTTAAAAAGAAAAAGTGGCTTGAAACATTCTCATATTAAATTTAAAAAAATGAAACCATAATAATTATGTATTTTTATCTTTTTAAAATTCGTACGATCCTGAGTTTACGCATGTTTCTTTGCTCAGGAAGCTTCCCCACATGTATACAGACTCACACTATTTACAATTTAGTCAAGAAGAGTACAACATTTTTCTCTTAGTACTCACTTATTTTTTTAAACTCAGGAAATGTGAGTAATCGATCAACCTTTTAACTAAAAAGGACATATTAAGGAGGCATTCATTTATTTGCCTAATCGAAACTACATGACTTAAACTTATTTTGTTCAAACTATTTAATTCAAAAAATAAATTGTTGTCTCAGACTTGTCGCCTTTGTAAACAAACCAAACATACGAGCTGTTGCCAAACGGTGATTAAGAAATTCGACTCTTTTTTCGTCGCCACATAAAAGAATTATATATATAGAAACTGTTTATATACTTACTTACAAATTGAGCCATTTGTTTCCTTTTTCTGTTTTACTTTGATGACTTGTTTCTTTTATCGCTTTGTATTAAGAATTCCAAAACCCTCTCCCAATGAGTCTCGTTTATTTGATATTTAGAGTGATAAAGACAGCGTTGAAAAAAATATGCGGTGCAAAAGATTTTTCAAATAAAATGTATGTATTCGAACATAGTCGGTACTACGTAATCCTATTTTAAATAAAAGATATTCGAAGGTGAAAAAACGTGTCGGATTGCGAAGGGTCGAATTCGAATCTTATGCGATTGACGGATGCAGTCACAGGAGTATTGCAATTTATGTTGTTTGACGTTCTGTTTTCTTTTTCCGTCTGAAGATCGGTATTAAATTCCAAGAGCAGGAGATATGAGATTTTTCTACGGAGTGTTTACGGAAAGTAGGAGAAATATTTTTGTATTCAGTGATATTCATTTCTGTTAGTAAAATGACCATTAGAGAATGCAAAAATAAGTTTTAAAAGTTACTTTTTATTTGTAATCATAACCAACAGTATTTCTTTCTAATCTTAAATAAAAACGTTTTATAAAAACACACTTTTAGTGCAATAAAAAGCAGATTTTTTTTATTTTAAATATTTTATACTTTTTAGTCTTTAATTTATAATTCATTATTTTAATTATTATGGAATCTCGAATTAACGATAAGTTTTGGATTGAGGCTGTCGAATCTATGTGAAATGGAGAGGTCATGAATATCCAATATAAGAAACAGAATTGGCGCTTCATGGCAGGAAAAATGTATTTCCTCTTCTGGCAGCTGAATTTATGAATGATGGATGATTCATTGAGCAATTGTTAATAGTAAATCAGACCATTGTCTTAACTTAAGCATCGCAAAGTCCCGATAACTGCAGAAACAATTGATACTTTAATTTCTAAACTATGCTATCAACACATTCTATTTTCGTAACGAAAAAAAAGTAATTTTCATTTCCAGCTTGTCTGCTAAAACGGCATATTTTGAAATGAAAACGTCCTTTCGCTCGTTACAGTGATAGTCGGTCGAACTTTCTTGTGTGACAAAATACCGTCAGATTTGAATCGCTAATAACTACGAGAATAATAATGCGAAAAGAATGGTTGATCCCATAACGGATAATCATATCTGTAAGAGTTTGTCGCATAATACCAGTGTAGGCGCATGCGCGTGATTGTTATGAATTAGCTTTAGGTAAGGTTGTAAATAAGTGTAGCGTGGAAACGCGTTTAGCTAAGAGGTTTATTCTGGTGTCATTTTAAACAGCTTGAGGAGTATTACTAGAACTCAAAGTAAGACAAAAAATATCTATCAGAATATAAGTAAAAATAAGTATTAAATTGAAAATTTCAAACTACTCATGTTTTTTTATTATAGCATGCAGAGTTTTCTTTTGATTTGTACGAAACTTACAGAAATCTTGATAATACGTCAAAGAAACATTCTATTAAAATTCGAATCCAAAAATTTGAATATTACGGGAAATATGAGCATTTGTACTAAATAATGATTTACGGAGAATACTCGAAATGTAGTTCTATATACTGCAAAAGATGGCGCCATCAAAAGCTATTCTAAATAAAACATAAAAAAGGCACAGTTCGGGTCCGCGCCGTAGATTTTTCGTGAAAACATCGGAATAAAATCATAAAACAGGCATTCCGTATTATATATAGTTTAATTATAAATCTCTTTAATACAATATTTACACAGAGTAGTATAATGGTTACAGAATAGATAAATAACAAGGGTATTGCATGTAGAAAGGGTCTGTGGTAGCTTGTGATTTATCCATTGTGTATGTGACCATTATACTACTCTGCGAAATATAGTATTAAAGAGATTGATAATTAAATTATACTAGGAGATTCTTCCCCCTGCTCTATAAAGCTCGCCAACCCCCAGGAGGATTGCGCTGCAATCCTCCGGGGTTTACTACGCAAACCCTGCTGGCTTCGATCGCTACAATGAAGTCACTGGGTGTCCTAGCACACTTGTTATAAAATCTTATATGTATATATATATATAACATCCCCTGCTCGCTCCGCTCATCAACACCCAAGAATCACAGTGTGATTTTTTCGGGATCAGTATGTGATATCGGCTCGCTTGCCGTACAGTTATCGGTTTCTGCTAGTATTCGGAAATTATAAATACAATAATTACTAAAAGTAAATTTAAATTATTTGAAATTGCATGAACTCCTAAGATTAATTTTTCATGAGTTTCTACAATTAAAATCTTCTGGTAGCACAGATATATATGTAAATGCTAGAAAGAAATTTGGAAGGTAATATTTATAATTCAAAGATGATTAAAAATCAAAATTATTTTCATCAATCGGAAATTTAAAACTTCTTGGCATACACTTTTGAGTATTTATTCAAAAGTTTATTTCAACATAACTTCATTCCACTAAAATTTTAAGTTTAAAACTGATAAGATAGCCTTTTCCAAATCTTCAAAATAAATTTTTAAAAATTGCTTTACCCACCAAAATTTCAAATATGCCCTCTATACAATGAAATGTAATTCAGAAAAGCTTTCTCACATGTATACATGCTTATTACAATAATTATTTAGTCAAGAAAGATATAATGTTTTTCTGAGTGTAGTCATTTGTGTTTTAAATCTCAGAAAATTCTTGATAGTCTCTTGTCGTAGAATTATGTAACCCATCTCACAACCTTTTAGCTAAAAAAGGACAGTTTAAAGAAATAGTTAATTGAAACATATTCATATTAACTATTCAAAATCAAAACCCATGATAATTATTTGCTTTTAGCTTTTTAAAATTGATAAGATAGCTTTCTTTTCAAAATTAACAAAATTGTTGCCTTTTTAACCAAACTTTTAAATATGCACTCTTTTTCATGAAATATTACACTGAAAAGCTTCCCCACTTGTATGCATGCTTATTCCAACAATTATTTAGCCAAGAAAGATATTGTGTTTTTCTCAGTGTAGTTATTTGTGTTTTAAATCTCAGAAAATTCTTGATCGTCTCTTGTGGCAGAAAGATGTAAGCCTTCTTGCAACCTTTCAGCTAAAAAAAAGGAGAGTTTAAAGAAAATAGTGGCTTGTAACATGTTCATATTAACTATTCAAAATTAAAACCCATAATAATTATTTACCCTTAGCATTTTCTAATTGATTAGATACCCTTCCCTTTTCAAAATTATCAAACATCGGTTTTTTGTTAAAAATTTTATACATGCACTTTTTTAAATGAAATGTTGCCTGTGAACATGTAAACACACTCCCTCTAATTATTATTATGTGAAGGAAGGTATATTATTTTTCTCTGGATAGATGGAACTCAGAACATATGAGCTGTCGAGAGATGAATAAACCAATTGTTCAGAAACTTTTAGCTGAAAAGGACATTCAGTATTAAGCACGCATTCATTCATTTGTCGAATCCAAACTGTACAACTCTAACTTATTTAATTCAAACGATCTAAACACGAAAAAAAATTCGCTGTTTCCGACTTCTAACCAATTCAAGAATCTCGGCGTCAGGGTTAAGATTGGTAAACAAACTGATCGTTGCCAACGGGAGAAAGAAATAAAGGTCCTTTTTGCGCCACGCATAAGCGTTTTATATAATATAGATATTAATTCGAAACACTTGTTTTATGATTTTATCCCGACATTCTCACGAAAAATCTACGGCGAGGACCTGAACTGTGCCTTTTCTATGTTTTTTCAACAGTTCAAAAGTTACACCAGAGTTTTGAATCTCCCTGTACTTCTGAGAATTATTGTAATAATTGCTTGAAATGTCTCCGAAGTTTACTTTTGAAAATACTTGATTAAAAAAGTTTAAGTAAAAACGAAATTTGCATCATTTTATATGTGCTTTCTTAGAAAAACGATGCAGCAAACTAATTAAAAGTATATTTGATAGTGTATTTAAAAGATGATGAAAGCTTTTAAAGAACCATATTCTTTTCTCAAACTTTCTGCTCCTAATTGCTACGTTTGATATAAAACTATCGAGATTATTTACTAGATTTAATAAATGAAAAACTAATCTGAGATGAAAGTGATAAGTTCATTTCTTCAGTGTAATTAAAAATTTCAACGATATATTTTGAAAAAAAAATAAATATTGGTATTATCTACGTCGGTATAATTAATAAGTATTTAAATTCATTCCAGTTTTTAATCTTTTGATTCAGAAAGAAAAACATAGTTGCAAGTAGTGACATTAATTACAATATCAGAAACATTCAATTAATTTTTGTTTGCTGTCTGAATTTAAAGATTGAAATTTTATAATTAGCTGTCGAAAATCATAGCTGTCGTAAATATTTTTTCCTTCTAGAGTTTCATTTCATTTTTTATTTTAGAAAGCTAATTAACTGTTTCAGTTAATCAAACGGCAAACTAACTCCACATGATACATAGAACAAGAAATGAGTGAAGTTATCACTTTGTTTGCATAACAACATGATTTTCTGCATTGCATCGATTTGCTTACAGTTTAGTTCAGTTCAGTTATACGATCGCTCCGTTCTGATGCAGCACGACAGGTATTTTGATACGGACCTCGTAACTTTGAACTGCTGTCAAATGACGAGGGAGACACCTGAGCTGGCACTCCTTCTCCAAGCTTCCTCACCACACCAACGGGAGGGCGTTTGGCTACTACTATGTATGATTTAGCGTGCAGCAGATACCTTCTATGGCGAATATGAGTGGAATCGGGTTTCGATTCTGGAACCTTCCGGCCAGAAAGTCGAGACTTTACCACTAAGCCACAGCGGTCGCAGATATTCTTATAAAAGTGATTTAGGGAATTATCTCTGTAGTAAATTCATAACCTGTATTTATAACCGTTAACTAATTCAAAATATAATTATGAACAAAGCAGAATGAAACTATGAAACTTAAAAAAAGCCATCTAAAATATCAGAAATATTAATTATAGTGGTAATAATAATAATAATTTCTATATTGAATTTATTTGCTTATAAATGTTTCATACAATTATCTTCCTAGCAATTTCAAAACCTGTAAAACTGACAAACCTCTAAAAATCATTTTAAATAAGTATTTTCAGAAACAAATTCACGAATTCATGTTAAATAACTGTACTGATCGACTACATAATCGATAGGTGTCTTAGGGAAGTTAAGTAATGTAAAGTTCTCCTCTCTAGTTCAATTCTTTAATTTATTCAAATAGGGATAATCAGTAATTTTTATGTTACAAAAAATTTCCGAATCTTATTCTTCTTCACCAAATGTTTATAAAAAATATCTTGTGCAGTTCCTCATATTCATTTCCAAATTAAGTTCGCAAATTTTATTTCGAAAGATGAATTCATGGTTAAACGATTGAAACATTACGATATAATTTTAAAGGATTTTTAAGTAACTTAATATAGGAAAAAATAGAAGTATCCCTAGTGTGAGTTTAAAGTGATTCTATGATTGTTTTGATAAAGGCAAAAGAGAGTCATGCCAGATGCCAGTATCATTAATTTGAATGAACTCAAAAATGTATATTGTTACGAACATGGAAAGTCGCTTCCCAGCAATGTTAGTCCTATGGTTGGGAAGAGAGTTATACAAGGTTGAGCATGGAGTGACGGCAACGGCTGTTCCGGGACCCCTGACCTTGGCGACCATTTTGGCGACAAATTTGGCGACCTCGGCGACAAATTTGGCGACCTCGGCGACAAATAGATGATTCCTGAAAATGCAACCCTTTTCTCGATATCTCTATTAGGAAAGGGAATACGCTTGACTATACGAGAAAACTCCATGTGACGTCGCGGCCTGTCGGAGAGAGTATATAAGGACCTCGTTTGGATGAGAGGGAGTAGCGTTGGTCCATTGGGAACGACTTTAGAGTTTCGTCTGCAGTGCGAGGTAGGAAGGTGGTGAGCTGAGCGCTATTGAAAGTGCTGTTATTGTCGTTATTAGTTATTTGCTGACTGTTTTTGTTGCTAAATATCAAAGTGCTGAACTGTTATTACCTGTGAATTGTTGTCTGTTTACATTGCTAATCTGTGCAAGAACTATTGTTTCCTGTACCTGTGCTACGTGCTTTCCTGCATATTTGTCAATAAACCTTCATTCTCCATTATCCTGCGTGTTGGACTGTTTACACCATACACTCACAGAAAGACTTTTGCAACAATATTTAGTCATACACAGAACTTTTTGAGTCCATACCACAATTCAAATAAAACACTTATTCAATGAAAAATATTTAGAGAACTAAGAATTTTTTAAAGATAAAAATTCGTCAGCATGGTAATTTAAGTAAGCATTTTTGTATTATTTATAAATAAAATTATATTTCATCTTACGATAAAACAAAATTTTACTACCGGAAGAAATAAACCTCCTTTAGCGGATAATCTAAGTGGCATTTAAACAATCCGCAAGGCGTTGGGCTGCAGCCAAGTCATTAGAATCTCACTTCTTGCTAGCGTAAATAATTTGTTCTAACTTCTGATCACAGTTTAAACAGCCTTATTTTTCTGTCCTCTGCATCTGCGCATTTATATATCCAATATCCATACTAACGAGAGAAAACAAGTATATGTAACACCACCAGCGGTAGAAACTAATCAGGCATCGTTTTCGTTGTCAATATGGAAATGGTTAATATTTTCTTTTAATTACTCTCATGAGAATACCAGTCTAAACAGGACGTCCTAAAATTCATTAACAGACGATGTAATATTTAACCCTCAACGCAGCAGAATTGATATTTTTTTTCCTTTTTCCATGTTCAATTCAAAAGTAGATATTTCATGTTTATATATATATTTACTTAAAATTCCATGGTTAAAATTTTCTTAAGATTTCAGGGACTTGATTAAATAAAGAAAGTTTGGTTGTTGTTGAAGAATTATTGAGACCTTAAAGATATTAGAGCATAATAATTTAGCTGGTTATAGTTTTAGCTCATAAAACATAATAATTTAGCTCTTTAGAACTTTAGCTCTTAGAACATAATAATTTATCTCTTTACAACTTTAGGTCTTAGAATATAATAATTTAGCTCTTTAGAACTTTAGCTCTTAGAACATAATAATTTAGCTCTTTAGAACTTTAGCTCTTAGAACATAATAATTTAGTTTGTACAGGTTTGAAATCTTTATTTGGGTATCAAGTTCCCAATTAGGCTCAAATATTTTTAAATGAAGAGTATTTTTATTTATATGCAACGATTTTATAGCATATTGTAATTAACGATATAATAGTGAGAGGTTAACTTATTAACATGCTAAAATTGAGGCGGCAAAATTCCTAAAAATAAACTAAGGAAAAAAAGAAGAAAAAATGACGGAAGGCTGTCTTTTCAAACAAGCACTGATGTTAAAGGCGTAGGACTACTTTACTCGCGTGACTCTTTTGTTCCTCGCAAGCATTTTTGGAACTTCTGTTGTTACCATTTATTTCTAAAATAAGACATTATTTATATTTTTAACATATGTAGTTACCGACATATAGAAGATCGCGCCAACAATTCATGCGTATTTTTACTCGACTTTGCGACTCAGTAATGGCTGAAATAGAATTTCGATTTTCAATTTTCTTTTTGTAATTTCTGTTGTTACCTTTTATCTCTACAATAAGACATTGGTTATGTTTTTAACGTATCTAGTTACCGAGATATAGAGGATCTCCCATACCAAGTTTTGTGGAGTTTTGACGTCTGAATCAATTTCCTTCCTGAGACCCCAATGGGAGGAACGTAGTCCTACGTCAAAAAAGATTTTTCCTGTCGCCTAAATCGTAAGATACAGACAAAGAGAATTTGATGCAATCCTGGTGATTACCGTCTCACGCTTCTTAGTAATCGGGTTCAAGGCTCCTGTGCGTCAGAGATCATATGCAAAATAAATGGTGCTGTTTGTGTTTTGAAAATGGTCAAATGTTTTAACTGTATTCATAATTATTTATAGATTGTATATAAGTGTGTGTTAGTTTTATTTTCTATGTTCATGTATTTCGAAATGAGATAGGTCCACTCACATCCAATCCAAACTTATCAAGAACGATCTACTCTATAGGAACGGGGATATGACGTGGTGCAGTAGTAGTAGATGAGGTATGTGATATATATAGCTCTAAATAAAATGTTTTTATCCATCCCCAGTCTGTCTACCTGCTCACCTGAAATAGCTATAGCTTCTGACTTTCTTAATTTCATACCCGACTTCTTCAGGACGAAATACATCGGGATTAATAAAGGACGAATCCTATCTGAAATAATTTGAGAAATAAAAATTGAAAATGAAGGTTTTGTTTCCTGTTTATCAAAAGATTTTCGTGATAATGGCGTTTAATCACATATTGTAATATCACAAGCACTGATTCCAACTTCAAAATGTGTCCGCATTTATAACCACCAGTTTATAAAACAAAATTATATTTCATTGTAGGTTGGAATTTCTAACCTGTTTTAATTTAATCAGTTTCCCTTTTTTAAGTATTACACCAAAAATGTATATTTAAATCCACCAATGTGGATATGATTAAGAATTAAAACAGAACTTTTTCATTTCACTTTTTCCTACCCTAATTGTTTATTATCCATCCTGAATTCAAAAGAATGCAATTTCAAGTAGAAATCATTACATTTTTGTACATAACAAACTAAAAGAAATTTTTCTACCATGTAATTGAAATCCCATGAAGATGTTATTACAATTTAACTATCTTAAGGACAGAAAAGATGGATTTCTATCAAGATAGTCAGTAGACGGCTTTTATTTCTGATTCTAAAGAATCCGCAAAGAACAAAGGAACTCCACTCTGATAAAATATTAGAAAGTTTTTATTGACTGAGAAGAGAAATAAAGATTCAGATGTAGTTTCCTTTTTCCAACGGGGAAGATTCTATTGGAAATATAAAAAAAACGTCTGCCTGATTTCAAAAAAATTAATCTTTTCTCCCAGCCATGGGATAGGCTAATTATGATTCTGCGCTTTATTCATAGGAATAAAGTTCTTTTAATTGTTGGTTGCTTCCTTTTATTCCGAATCAACCCTAAAGCCAATAACGCATTTATATCTTAAACTTCTAATTGCATTCGACAGATAGAAACATTCGACAGATAGTATCATTGTGTATTTTTAAGCGTCGTAATGTCTTTCATTTAGGCTCTTTCCATTGAAAATAGCCATTATCTAATTCTCCTTTACTGAAAGATTTACAGATAAATGTTTTTTCTTTTATTTGTATTCGTTTGATAAAACTACTTTAAAATGAAGTTAATTTGTTTTTATAAAAGAACATTCGTATTTCAGTCTATTTATTTTTTTAAATAAATAACAAAGAAATAATATAATGCTTAGAATTTATTCCATTACTGTGTAAACATGAAAAATTTAAAGATTATTTTTAACTTATTGTCTGTGGGCTTATGGCTCAAGATTTTCTTCACGACTCCTAGATAAAAGGTTTTCTTTTGTGAAAAACAAGTTTATTCTTATGTGAAAAAAACACTTCTGAAGCTTTTATGCATACCAATCTTTAAATCATCGAACAAGTCCTCATTTTGGAAAGAAAAAACCTTTCAAAAAGATCCGATAAGCACTAATATATAGACACTGCCATAATCAACAGAATAACTTGCCATTTTTCTCTTTGCCAAGATACCTAGCACTTTTTCCACCCGAAGACGTGGAGTTAATATTTTAGACTCAGGCAAAGTCTGTCTTGAAGTACCATGTCAACCACTGCTGTAGGATATTTTGTTTAAAATAGCAAGATAAAAAGGAAAAAGGGGAAGATATCATGCATACTTAGTGGAGTTAAGCGAAATATAATGTTCTGAAGGAACGATCGGAGAAAAAGAGAAGGAACTGAACTCGTAGGGAAAAATATACCTCATCTTACCCTTTGAGTTATACGAGGAAGCTTAGGAAATGGCATTATCCGTAGCGAATCGATTGTAAAAAAATAGACCACTCGACGATAAAGGTACAGCATTTTCTGCTCTGCTCAGTTTTTGACGTTGACAATACGTATTTCGCTTAGGAGAAGGTGAGCCGTGGAAAGAAAAGGTGCCATCTTCTCCGTTTGAGAGATCGTCTTTGATTTAACAGTATTCTAGTGTGATTTTGTTTCTGGGATACCTGAACACGGTGAAATATCTGAAGAAGATTCAGGAACTGGATTTCTGCTATCAGAAGTGAAGTTTTCAATTGTGCTGGATCCCAAAAATTATTAGCATTTGACCTGCAAATGTTTTCCGAACTTGATTTCATGTTGTAATAAAATAAAGGCAATTTTTATCGTGGGTTTACAAATAAAATAAAATTTATTATGTGACAAATTCATATCACCCAATTTACAAATTTACCCGAATTACTTTTTATTTTTAGGACTTAAGAACTTCAGATTTTATTTTAACACCGAGAAATTAGCTTCATCCAATTAAGTATAAGCTGTATTTTGTTTTTCAAAGAGGGTAAATGTGAATGCTTGAAATTTATTTGAAATTAAGTAAACTGAAATTGAAACTGCAAAGTTTTTCATATTATAAAATTAGATATGATTGCGCCAAAATAAATCGATTACTTTGGAGATTTTTGATCACATGTATTGTGTCGAATCTCTAAAATGGATTGAATAAAGAATTCTTTCATTGCCACATACATACACATAGACGTCAGACAATTATAACGGCACAGACATGGTTAGTTAATGGTATAAAACATATCTTACTAAGCAATGAAGGACAAAGCTTATTAATTCAAAAGATTTCATGCGATATATTAATAGAAAATATTGTCGCAAAATGTCTTACTGTGGGTGTATGGTGTAAACAATTCAACACGCAGGATAATGGAGAATGAAGATTTATTTACAAATATGCAGGAAAACACGTAGAACAAATACAGGGAACAATAGTTCTTGAACAGATTACCAATGTAAACAGACAACAATTCGCAGGTAATAACAGTTCAGCACTTTGATATCTAACAACACAAACAGTCAGCAAATAACTAATAACTAGTAGACCATAATTGCACCTTCAATAGCGCTCAGCTCACCAGCTCGCACTGCGGGTAGAACTCCAAAGGCATTCGTGCTCCAAGGCGATCCCAGTCGATAAAAGACGATCCTCTCATCTAGGCGCCGTCCTTAAATATTCTCTCCGAGAGGCCGTGATGTCACATGGTGTTTTCTCGTTGTTAGATTGCAAATATTGCATTAACATCATTTTTCGGCTTTGTCAGTATTTTTAATTAATTTAATTCTTCGCCACTAAAGTTTCTTTATTTTCTTGTGGCAACTTTGGATAATTTTGAAATTCAAACGTTAATTTTAACCGTTTCATTTAATTTCCAAATTTTACATAATTATTTACTTTGTTTTCGATTTAATTATTATTTGTCTTAACTTTTGTTGTTGTTTCCATTAAGGTTTCAACTTTATTAATTTTTAAATTCAAATTTTGCAACGGGACTATTTCTTCGCCATCTTGGCTCGCGTAGTCTTTTGGCGCTATCAGGTCTTAGGCGTCTGTATCTGGAATCGTTTTCCGTTACTTTTTGAATTCCTTTGTGATGGGCTAAGCGAGTGGTTGGTGTTGTTCCAGCTGCGGGCCCCCAGGGCCGGTGGGGCCTGGGGTCTTGTCTTGTCTTGCCTCTGATTAAAATTTCCGTTAATGTTATATATATTTCTGAAGCTGAAGATTCTTATTATTCTTCATTGGTATTCCTAAAAGAATGCAGTATGAAGAAACTCGGTGATGAATGCTTTGAAGGACGTGATGGAAAGTTCTCTACAACACTATTCCGGAACAATCTATTGTATTAAGGTGCTGTTGTGAAGAAAGCATTTCTTTCTTTATGCCGGAACATTCCATGAACGCTGATTTTCAATGATCATCACCTTTTGCGGGATCTGCAGTGTGGGTAATGCCTACAGCATTTTTATTTTTCATCGTGGTGGTGTGTACTCTTAATCACAGAGATCGTGATCATCTTTTTAACGTTTATTCCTGCTCAACATTTTTGTTCTCATCTTCAGCTTTTTCCGTTTTTGATTTTTTGAATGAGTGATGCAGGCCTAGAGGTATGGCCGAGGAAGGTGCGAAAATGTGCAAGTTGAATACCTCAAAAATATCATTAAGTGAATATAAAAAAAATTCACTTTTTCTTAAGTAATATTCATCATTTCAAGAAGTGTTTGTGATGTTGCAGTGAAAAATGTTCATCATTACATCTCTATCAAATTTAGGTTGTTTTTTTTTACTTTGTGTTCTGAAATATAATTCTTAGGCCTGCAGTGCTAATGTGTAGCTACAATTTTTTAATTTTTATTTTGTTTGATAAATGTTCATTTCTGTGCATCAAATATTATGCATATATCTAAATTTTTATGGCAGTAATCAATTTCAATATCAATAATTGTTAAATAAAAAAAAATTATTTAAAATTTTATAAAATTGTTTTTGTTTAATTATTTTTAGCATTGTACTACCACTATATGAAAATGAACTTTTAATTATGTAGCTAGGGTTTTCAGGTCAGCAAAGGTAGGTGAATTATTTCAATATTGCAAGAATGGCTCATTATTGTGTAATTTGATTTTGTACCCAGAATTAATTAATTGTTCAATATATATTATAATTTAAATTTTATTTCTGGGTTTCTACCTTGCATCAGTATTTTTATAATTATCCTAGCTACCTCTTCCCAATTTATAATTTCAATTATTAACACTCGTGTATTCCCTTTCCTAGTAGAAATATCGAGAAAAGGGTTGCATTTTCGGGAATCATCTATTTGTCGCCAAGGTCGCCAAATTTGTCGCCAAATCGCCAAAATGGTCGCCAAGTTTGTCGCCAAGGTCATGGTGCTATAAGTGTAGCTGAGGTCACTCCAAGCTTAACCTTGTAAAACTCTCTTCCGAACCATAAGACTCGCATTGCTGGAAAGCGACTTTCCATGCTTGTAACAATATTAAATCAACAACACTGAGTACATCTCTATTTCAGCTTGAACTTCAAACTTCAACTATTCCACTTGTATAGAATTAGGATTGAAAATGTGATAAGAAGTCATGAATGAAAATTTCATTGTTTTCAAAATTTTCGTAAAAATTCCTAAATACTGAAAGTGACAAAGGAATCAATTCAATTTTAAGCAGCTTAGATATTTTTGAAAAATATGCTGAGTGAAGGTATTCCAGTAATTAATCTAGAAATTTATTTAATTTCTAACAGAAAATTTTCTACACAGTCACCCTACTGAAAAGTTTGTCCCAAAGAAATCAATATAGCAAATTTAACAGTCGCATGACAAATTTTATTACACATGCCCTTGACATCGCATTACACGTCGTTTCATGGTGTGCTAAATCATCACTTTTGCTTTATAGAGCTATGAAATCAAAAACTATGAAAGGCGGTTATTACGAAAACAAACTTTGTTTCCTTCACATTCGGTTTAACCTGACTGTTATAACCGCTCAAAATAACCAGTTTTTTAAATAACCGGTTTTCGGTATTTTTTTAAAAAAAGCAAACGCTATTTGAAGACAACATTTTTTATTAATATAGTTTTCACAGAAAATCAATCCATTGGACAATATTTATATAATTATAAAGACTCTTCCAATAATCCGCCAACCAACAGACTCTTCGAGGAAGCGATTGTCATCTAGCCTAAGATGATGAAATTCAAAGCTTCATAAATTGGTGAATTTTAGTCTAATCAAACCTAAAATCTAGCCTATCTTCCGATACGGTTTTCTTACTCGGATATTGGATTTTTATAAAAAAATGTCTATTATAACCGGGACAGAAAAATAACCGAAAAAATCTGTTAACCGAAACAAAAAACCCGGTTTTCGGTTAAAACTGGCAGGTTTTCCCGTCCTTTACAAAAACTAAATTGGTTCAAAGCATAAGACGTGCATAAAGTTAATATAAATTAATTATATGAAATTTTCTAAGCAATTACAAATGTCTTCAGACGTCAATATTTTCTGAAACTAATATATTCAAAGCTAAATTCATTGAGCATAATTTTTATTTGTTGGTTGCAGTAAAAATATTTAAGTTAAAAACAAGTTCAAAATACTACGTCGCATGTTTTACGGTTTCAATGGAAAAAATATTCTCTTTAGAAATAGCATTTATAAATGTATTAATTTAACATGAATCCAGAAATAAGTTTCCTAAAATTTTCAAAAAAGGAAATAATTTAATTGTTTATTTTAAAAATTTAATGCGGAAATATTTTGTTTCTACTAAAATACTATACTATACATTGTTTTTACTATAAAGATAATGCTTAAACTAATAGTCTAATCGTTTCAATTCTCTCTGGAATATGATTATTTTTCATTACAGTCCTCAAATTTTAAAATATATTTTTTGGTATAAAAATATTTCCTAGCATATTAAAGGATATATTTCAATTTTTAACGTTTATGAATCTGAAGAACTGTAAGCTTTGTGGAGAAAATATTTCATATAATTCCCATTGGGAATTTCGCTTAATTTCAAATCAAAGGATTACAATGTGTATAAATCTATAAAATTTTTCAGAAAGTATAGAATCCTAAATATAAATGCTTTGAAAACTTTTTTCCTTTGAGCAACTCCTGTAAAATATATGTATTTCTTATGATAAGAAATATTTATTTTTAAACAAGTTTTTCAATTTAAAGGAACTAAAATAGAGAAGTTGCTTTGAAATATATACGGGAAAAATATAAAATTAAAATTGGTTCTACGTATTTAAAATAAATAAAATTGAAATATTTATTTATAGTTTTCTCTGGAAAGAATGTATTTAAAAACTGGCTACCAAGACTTTGAGTGGTCTTTTGGGATTCATGGAAGATTACTTGAGTGAAAATTCAAAATAGATAAAAAAGATGGGGATTAAAAATTTATATAGGGAATATTCTAAAACAATTTTGAATTAAAAAATAGGACAAAAGTAGAATGATATTCATTGTACAAATTTGAGATATGAAACACACCATAAAAATTACTTTTGTATAATTGTTTTAAAGAATATTTCTATTACCTCTGGAGAAATGTCAAACGCATCATTGGGTTGTGCTGGCAATGATAATTTTATACGAATGGCAAAGAAACCTTTATTAATACCATTCTTATGCTTCAGGGTTTGTGAGCAAAATTTGAAGAAAATATATTCTGTAGTTTGGATTTTTAGAACGAACAAACTATTTTCAAATTTTCATTTTAATATATATATCTACACTAAAACCAAACAAAACATGTTCTTCTGTTAAACTTAAAACAACCAGGAAATAGATACAAATTGAGAGTATTTGAATAGAAAATTCGGATAAAAACAGCATTACTTACAGTTCTAGATGTGCCGGGAAAGTATTTAACTAGATTAAAGAAATAATCTTGTACAAAGCCGGAAGTAAATCATAAAAACTCTTAAAACATAAATCCATCCCCTTTTTTTCAAGGTCTTAAAAGTTGTTAAAAATAGAGCTTAAGAGTGTTTGAAGATAAAGCATTTTCAAAACAATTTTCTACCTTATGTGACCAATTCCTAAGTTCTTGATCCTTTTTTCTTATATTATCCGTACTTTTGTCTGCTCTTAAAGAAGTGTAACAACATTAATACATTTCTCGTAAATATATATAAAGTGTTCATCTGATTCAGCATTAAAAATTTAAAGTGTTTGCTATTAAATTACATACATTGTTTATTTATTACAACTTTTTTCTCCAATGCCTTTTCTATCTATCAGATTATTAAAAGCTATTGATTTTTAATACGGAATTAAATTTTCTAATGCTGAATAAAAATACGCATTCTGCTTGCATAAAAGGAATTAATTTGCATATGGGTTTTTATCTAATACAGAATATAAGCATGCATCTAAGAAATTTGCTCCATGCTGCAATTATCAAATGAAATAAAATTATGCTTATGCATAATGCATCAAATTTTCTACAGTAAATTTTTTATTGAGACAAATGCGTATTTTATCGGAAAAAACAGTAATATGAAAAAACAGTTTGTAAAGAACTGGACATTATATTTGCTGTTGCCTGCGGTAGATCGCGCGGCACAAGACTGTTCCGTAAAAGTCAGTTGGCAGGCGGACGGTAGTGAGGCTGGTTGTTTGTGTTTGAGAATGAAGGAGCTGATAATATTTTTGTGTAGCCTTGACTCGAAATACTAAGAATTGTAATGTATAGTTTTCTTATCTTTTATGTTAAATGTATTTGTGCGTTTGTCTATTTATGTCGTGCTAGTCCTATGTGTCATTAAAAAACTAAATTAAAAAAGAAATAGTGCCTAATTTCTCGGGTGCATTTTTATATGACACTAAAGCTTAACTCTTTAAGGGGACATTTTTTTATTAGTGGTATAATAAATTTCCTTTGGGGATGAGATTAATTCAAGAAACGAAATTCATTTAGCTCATTGGATAGCATTTTTTTTTGTTAATTAATTTTATTAATTAGTAATTAATTACCAAGCCAAGACATTTAATTATAGTTTGAGATAAGAATTTGGAATATCTAGTGTTTTGCTTCATCGAAAGATTTAGCGAGAATCTACTGCAACTTTAAAAATTGCATTTAAATTCTATGAATTTGGCGGCATTTTTACTGCCATTTCCCAAGAAAGGCTTTAGAGAACGTAAATATAAAAATAGCCTAACACAATGAAATTCTTTACAAATTATGATTGAGAATTGAATAAGCTTAAGGAACATACCAGATGAACTTTATCAAGGCGTCACTCATCTGAGATGATTTAAAAAACAAGAGGAATACATTTCTGTATGAGATTCCGATAAAAGTCAAGCAAATTCACAAAGAATTTTACTAGAATCTTACGTGATCCAAAGCATTCGAAAATTAAAAGAAGAAGAAGAAACCCAGAGATACGCAAATAAATATATCCTTAATGCCAATTAGTAGAAGTTAGACAGACACCAGTAGATCCGACAACTTGCGCACTCGCTTTCAAAATGGCGTCGATATTATCGGCGCCATTTCTAAAGAATTTTCATTTTGTTAGGGTTTTTTTGTATTTCCAATGTTTTCTTAGTTGCTTGCTGCATTTTGAGCTCTCCAGAAGCTTTGGTTGCATCTTATTTTGATTTCATTCTTAATCATTTATGTTTTTACGTTCAATATTAATATTTTTTGCTCATTAAGAGAACGTAAGTGAGAGTTGCCGTATTGGAGTTAGCTTCTGTTTTCGATCGGTACCATATATGGGCAGTAAAATAGTCAAATAATGTTGTAGTGTATATCATTTTTAATAGAACGATAGCATAGATTAATAGGATAGATTTAATAGAATAGATAGCACTTACATTAGAGAACTAGTGTCCAGATTTAGAAATCAGTAAAACTTCTAACAAAAGACTAATCTATTTACTCTGTTTTAAAATAAATAGCAAAATGTCTTATTATATAACAGAGAGGAAGCTTGTTTGGAGGTAATTTACTATTAAAATTTTTATTAAAAATTGTTGGAAATAAGACGCAGTTTACTTTCCTTCTGTCTCCTCATTTAATATTCAACCAATCCCAAGCAATTGTGATGATGTCATACATACGTTGATGTTATGATGCGATACCTCACGGCGTGACGTCACATGTATCCCATGATTCCATTTGATGTTTTTGTCACGGAAAGCCGGAAAGAGGCTATATATGTACTTCTAACGATGTATTTGTAAACGTCTTCATGTCTGTGTCGTTATAATTGTCTTACGTCTATGTGTTTAAAAATAAATGATGATTACATCAAACTGTTTCTCATCTCTGTATACTACATTCTGCCAATTTCCCATTCAAGCATGTTTAAATATATGGTTTGGGGATTTTTATTGGATTTTGTCTGAAAGTTGCTTAGATTGAACCATAAACATTTGTCTGAATTGGGATGATTAAATCAATGGAACTATATTATATTGAACTAGAAAGCAGTTATAATCACTAGAAGCATAAATAGGAAGTGTAACAAGCCGAAGAAAAAAATGACATTAAGTAAATCAATTATTGTTTCCAAAATAACAAAAACTAAATTTACCTAATTTTGTATCATATGCCAGGGAAAGGAAAGACAAAAGAAGAAGGAGAACTTGTAGAAGCTATTGAATGTCGTAATTTGGATCATACATTCTGTGCTGTGTGAATAAAAGTATTTTGGCTTTAATTCTGCGTAAAGAAACTTGTGGTTCAAAATCGGATACCAAATTAATTTTTTTCTACTTTAAAATGTATTTCTAAAAAGTTAATTACAAAGTTTTGGAGATAAATAAACTAAAAAAGAATTCTACCATGTGTTTTTTAATAAATTTATTTATCTATCACTCTAAGCTAGAAAATGTCCAGGTGGTCAAAATTCGAAAAGATTCCCCTACATTCTGCTTTTACTTCACGTAACTATTCCTAGATGGTATACGTGTTTACATTTGTCATATAATTGTGACGTCATGCACTCCATTCAAAAATAAATCTTTGCTAAATTTATATATATTTCATTTGACACAGAACTAAAGTGTTTATAGTCTAAAGTATATTTCCAGCACAAAATTACGTTAATTTATTTGACTTCCCAAAGATAACATAAAATATCAATAAAATTTAACTTTGTTGGACCACATTCTTGCACTCTACAATCACATCTTCTCTGATAAAAATGAACTACTTCTCTAACATCTGAAATTTTCAATCAGTTTACATTACAGAAATGTAATTATATTTACACAAAAAAACCCGTCTCAACCCTTATGAAATCAGAAACACAAATAAGATTGCTAGATATTTTTTGTGATGTATGAAAATATTATTGTCGTCATTAGAAATATAGCTGATATGTTGAGCATCGAATGTGTTTTTTAATATGAGAAATTCGTGAACATCACGACTGTTTAACTTTCCATATTAATTTGCTACGTAAACACAACTGAATGAAATAAAATTATATTTCTATCTTTTAATCAAACAGATCGCAAATCCCATTTGCGATCTGTTGGACAAGGTTTTATTGACTTTCAAATAAATGCAAAAATCAAACATTGTATATTTCATTTATAATAAAAAGGTTTTGCTATTTCAGAATATTTTAGCTATAATAATGTTATTTCAGAATATCTAGTAATAAGAATGATTTGCAATTCCTTTTTATCAAATATTGCAAACTTCATATATAACCTTCATGGCATAGCGTAACTCAAAATTCTCAATCATATTATGACTGTAACTGTTGTGTAAATTCAAATGATATTTCCTTTCTGAATAATCACTATAAATCAGATTTAATTAGTAACATGATAATTAAAAATAATTATGATAATTAATAAAGACATCAAACATTAAAATAATTATATATCACTGAATTTATATAAGCGTCTTAAAAGAAATTTTAACGAACAAAATTATGAACTGTGAATATTGTCAAACATTTCAATTGACTCTGATGAAAGAAATTCTATTTCAGCTACGCAAACCAATGCAATTATTTGAAATGAATAAGGACCTTAAACATTCATTATTTCAATGAAAGAAAGTGTTCCGTGCATCTACATGCATAATAATAATACAGATTTAACAAATTAGGATTAATATTTTATCTTCTTTTCGCTAGACTGTAGAATTTTACGCCTCATATCAGTTGTTTCCAATTTCTATTCGAGAAACGTTCACTGAATTTCGAACATGACCAATGAAATTGTTCGACTGAAAACCATTTTAGAATTCTGCCGTTTGTTTAATTTATCTCAAGTAGAATGTTCGATGAATAAAGCGTGAATGAAGAACTGAGTTGTGAAAATTGGAAAGATTATAAACAATGGAATTATTAGTTTCATTAAATCTTCCTGTCTTCAGCTATTTTTACTACTTATTAACGTGCTCTTTCTTACCTGTAATAATTGTTTTACGTGAAGTTATTACTATAAATCTTTAGTGAATTATCAGCCCTGCAATGTATATTATAATTCTGTAATTCTGATTGTTGTTGGTTTATGATAGATGTTTTGTTTATTTAAAACTAGACGCCTTCGTCGACCAGCTTGTTCTCCGGGAATATGATTTCAATTCAATCTTGCATCATTTTTTATTCATGGTTCTCTTAACAACGTAATTTTAAACTTCAGACTGCGGTAGATACAGGGTGTCCAACAAAGGACTCCCTCATTTTAAAATTAAATAACTCGGCAATGGAGATCGATAGAAGAACGAAACCAGTGATATGCTTATTCTGAAAGCCGTAAAAATCTGATACAAAAGTTTCAAAATTAGTTATAAATGTTGCCGACAGGTGGCGCTGCAGGTTGTAACAGCTATTCAGAATCCGATAAGAAATCTATAAACTGTCCTTGGCAAGCACGAAAAATGCCTAATATGAATCGATTGTGATGTGATTGCAACGATTACTTGCAAATGACAGTTTAAAGCTTTCTTCTCGAAATCTAAACTGTGATTACAACGTACAGCGCCACCTGTCGGCAACATTTATAACTAATTTTGAAACTTTTGTATCAGATTTTTACGGCTTTCAGACTAAGCATATCACTGGTTTCGTTCTTCTATCGATCTCCGTTGCCGAGTTATTTAATTTTAAAATGAGGGAGTCCTTTGTTGGACACCCTGTATTTAAACCATGTTCTATTACTGACCAGGGACCACATGTGTTCATTGTCTACATAAATATTCCTAATGGAGTCAAATAACTGACCATATCATGTAACCTCTAATTCCATGCTGTCAGCACTATCTTCACTTTTTTATTCCTCTTGTAAAATATGCATTTAATTCCAACATTAAAATGACACAGCTCATTTTATGGCCAGCTGTATGTTAGCTGAATTAAAACATGCTGAGAAAAGAATGAAAACATCGAAAGCATAACCATTCAGCTTAATGAATATATTTCTTAATATAAGCAAAGCAATATTTCGGAGAGCTTGGCTTACAGATTTCACAAAAATCTTGATGAAATAAAATATGAAAGCAAAATGTATTAGAATCCTTTCTCAGATTACAATAATGAAAGAGAAATATGTAATAAAATATTTGTTTAAACAATGAAAACGCTTGGCGTTACGTTTCAAAATTGAAAGTATTGTTGTAAACTAACCCAAGAAATATATTTTTAAAATCTATTAATATTCCAGAAAACTTTCTATGGAATTTTAATTGATATCATTGGGAAGGTCATTTTTTGCACTTTCAGTTGGTGTAAAAATGAATTTGTGCCGTAATAATTTCGGAAGTTATTAAGGAAAATCGACGAAATTTCGCCTAATTGTTAAATAATTAAAACTGTAATTAAAATTTCAAAAAATGGCTCCGAGGTGCACATTCCCACCCTTCAAAGTATTTTTGTGCCAAATCTAGCGGTGTGCCCTGTAGAGGACCAAAACACACGTTATCCTTTATTATTAGTAGCGATAGTTTGTCTTATTCTTTTAATTCTATATTAAAAACGTTATTTAAAAGTGAATTCCCAAAATAACCCTCGCGTTGCTTCAAAATGGGACGATAACACAATAAACTAAACTAAACTAAACCAATAGTAAATTTTTTTAATTGATCGCAGTTATGCAATCGAAAACAAATCATCATTTTAAGATTTTTCAAAATCACGAGTAGAACCAGTTCTTTTGTTCGTATAATTTTCTGCATGAAACGGAATCAAGTTCAATTCCGTGCAGAAAATTATACCCACAGTTAAGTGGTGCCTATCAGGAGTTGTTTTATTTTTGAGAGAAATAAAAAAAATCCCAAAATTTCCAAAACGGTTTCATTATTTTAAGTTCTGTGTTCTTGAGCCTTCGAAATTGTTCTATTTCAATAGAGACATATTTCTTCAAGATGAATATTTTTTGTAAGAATCTTTGCGGTTTTTATTGTTTGTTTCCAGAAATAGATCTTAAAACCGTGGTTTTCAAAAGGCAATATAATTAGTTAAATGGAAAATTATTACATTTTAGCTTAGGACAACGTTCCTCCCATTGGGGTGTCAGGAAGGAAATTGATTCACACACGAAAACGCCACAAAACCTGGTATAGAGATCCTCTGTATCTCAGTAACTACATATGTTAAAAACATAACTAATGTCTCTATTTAAAGAGATAAAGGGTAACAACAAAAGTAACAAAAAAAAAACTGAAAATAAGAATTGTAGTTCAGTGGCTACTGAGTCGCAAAGTTGAGCAAAAGTAAGCCTGAATTGATGACGCGATCTTCTATATCTCAGTAACTACATATTTTAAAAACATAACTAATTTCTTATTTTAGAGATAAAGGGTAACAACAGAAGTTACAAACAAACTTACTTAAACGTAAAAACTTACGAGAAACTTCGAGAAACAAAAGAGACACGCGAGTAAAGTTGTCCTCTGCCTTGACATCAGCGGCTGTTTGAAAAGACAGCCTTCCGTCATTTTTTTGCTGTCTTATTTTATATTAAAACACGTTGGGTTTCACTCATAATACTTTTCGACTGCACTGAAAAACCCATCATTGTAGATTGCTCTATGTTATCAGAATGTCTTATTTATCTTAATATTTCCAAGAATAATGCAACAAATTAATCAATAATTAAGTCTATATTTGATTTAAAAAAATGAAAAATAAAGTAAATAAAAATAAATTTGATTGAAAAATAGTGTAATGTCAATTCTAAAATTTCGGTCCGCTTTTTGAAATCACTTCAAATCATAATCCCCGAAATTAAACATTAAACTTTCCAATCCAAGGACCAAACAAGTACCCATTCCTCATGCTTCAAACAACACAAAATTGTATGCCATTCCCCTTGGATCTTTGCATTGTTACATATCCCATGCCATTTGATTTTCCGGGGCATATTAGAAAGGCGGTTTATGTCATGCTATTAATTCCGAAAATATACGGCTGTTTTGCTTTCTCGTGTGTCAGTGAAAGGTTTTTCCTCATTTGTCTGCAGACGCTTATTTTGATGGCATTGTTTTCCCGAAATGTCATTCTTTATGCCCGGATAGCATTTGCTGCTTTCTCCATTATTCCGCTCTTAAAGAACGAGCGGACACGTATGATTTTTCTTGCTGTTTCTGACTTTCTCTTGAGGAAAGTAATGTAGTTACGTGTCAGCTGTTGCGATTACTAATATAATAGCCCAAATATGTCTCTCGGTAACGCTGTGACGTCACGAACAATAAAACTCGCGCCATAGCACTGCGAGACGTTAAAAAGCATTATTTCATTGTTAGAGAACCTACATTTCAGTAATTTTAAATTTAAAAGAGTAATTGTGGGCCTAATTTCAAATTTAATATTTCTAAAATTGTGAATTAAAATTTTCTATCCATTGATATAAAATTTATCTCGCTATGATCAATAATTCCCGAGCAATTTTAAATGATATTAATCATATATTTCAAAATAATTTCCGTTTTTTAATAGAAAGTAGTAAATTACGTCAGTGGTATATCATGCGAGTGATATAATTTGGACGCCAAGAAGCATTTGATTATTTATCGCAATCGTGATGATATAATTTGATAATATTTTTTGGCAACGTTTGACAAGCAAAGAAGTTCTTTTTTTCGATTAGAATTTCAAAAAAGAATTCCTTTGAAATTTTAACTTCTGGCTAGCTAACTGACAGGAAATTTCTCGAATGACGAGACAATTTGCACCCGTCATACCATGACGGGTGATTTTCTAGTATATTAATGAACGTTATGCTATGAGTTTAAGAATCAGATGGTTTTATAATGTGCTACTATTACTTATTTCAGATGGTTTTATAATGTGCTACTATTACTTATTTCAGATGGTTTTTAATGTGGAATACACTACTTATTTCAGATGGTTTTTAATGTGGAATACACTACTTATTTCAACACTTTATGCAGCAAAAGTTATTTGTTTGAAATAACTTTGTTTTTTGAAAAAATTACTACATGATTAAGAGTAGCTCACTCATTTCATTGATTTATATATTTAGAAAAAGGATCGTAATTTTTTTTTCCTTTCAAATAATTTACGTTTAAAATAATATTGATTTAACACAATATTTGTTTTGAAAAGTTTATCAATCTGAAATGAAATGACTGAAATTATCCTCGAAATTAATTACTCGTTTACCGTAGCAAAAAATCATTCTTCATTTATGATAATCTTAATATAAATAAAAGTCATTGTGGGTATGTGAGTATGTATGTGGGTATGTGGCTATGTTCCACATCTCCTCCTAAACCAATGGACGGTTTTCAACCAGATTTTGTACACTTATTATTTAAGACAAGGGGAAGACACTTATGAACTTTTTTAAGTCCAAAAGTTAATTAAACAGGCAGTTAATTAGAAATTAACCGAAACCGTTTTTCCGCAGTAACTTCGGAGCAAAGTGTCTGACAAAACATATTTTTATACCGTCTTAAAGTTCAAATTTTTACCTTTTCAATGATACCGATTTCATTTCTGTAACATTTATCCTTCGATTGTTATTAATTTTTAAAAGTTCAGACAACAATTAAATAATTAACAAAGCCCATTGACTCGGCGATTCTCGATGAAGAATATTTTATTTTTCAATCGACTGTCACGTGATCCTTCAGGAATGCGAAAACATGTGGAATAAATTATTTTTAAAATCAACTATCACGTAATCCTTTTTTCCGCTGTAACTTCGGAACAAATTGTCCGATAAAAATTATTTTTATACCATCTTAAAGTTAAAAATTTACCTTTTCAATGATACCAATTTATTTTCTGTGACATTTTTTCTTCAATTTTTATTAATTCTTTAAAGTTTAATAGCTTTAATTCCGCAGACGATTTGGAAATAACGCAAATTTATAGCTACTCCGTTGCTAGGCAACGGTTAGACTTTGAACTAATTTACCTTTATTTCTGAAAGTTTTGCTTATTTTTATAAATATCTATAAAATAAGGCAGAAATTACATGCATTTGTCTGTCTGTCTGTCGGTCGGTCAGAAGAACTCCTCCTAAAAGGTGAATGGTAGCGACATGAAATTTACACACGACATTCTAGAGCATATTTCTAGGTCAAAGGTGGTATTTTCAACTTTCAGAGTTAATTAGTTCTTAAGATATTTAATTAAATATCGAAAATTATCTGCTTTTAAACCTAATGCTTAGACTTTTTTTTGCCAATAACTTCTGAAATATTTATTAGTCAACAATTATTTTCATGCCATTTTAAAGACCAGAAAAAGATCTTTTTAATGCTATTAATTCCATTGCGATGAAATGTTTTCTCCGATTGATATAAAGGTTTAAAAATATTTTTTAACGTAATTTCTAAGAATACTTTTTATTCTTATAGAAATAAATTCAAGCCAAATTACTGTTTCGCGCGCGGGCTTTTGCCAGTGTTAAAATTAATATAAGAAAATATTGCTTTCTTTGACCATAAACAACAAAGGAGTCTTTACACTTCCGGTTTCCTGTTGTGGTAGCATTTACAGCTTTTAATAAGGTTACACAGTGATCCAATGACGTTAGTGAATTGTTCTCTCGACGTATTGTTTAATTTTCACAGTGAGATATTACAGAATATCCATCTGGAGATACGATAATGGGCATTAACAAGGAACATCATATTCTGTAGAGCTCTTCAAAATCTTAGAATTGTCAGGGGCACATTCCGACAAGCTGAGATTGAATGTCGGTGTGCCAGTACTACTAATACGTAACCTCGATATACCGAGACTGCGCTATGGCACACGGTTTCAAATTACATACTTAGGTCCAAACGTCATGAAAGCTATTGTTATGACTGATATAGGGAGAAGATAGTGTGTTTTAATTCCACGTCTTCCGATAATACCGAAGGATTTATCATCTCAGTTCAAAAGGTAACAAATCCCTTTAAAAGTATCATTTGCCAGGCTCAGGGCCAGACACTGAAAGTGGTAGGCGTACATTTGGAAAAACCATATTTTTCGCATGGGCAACTATATGTGTTTACGTGTGTCCAGCCCACACAACCTCTACATCCGTGCAAATAACGTGGTATACAAAAGTATAATAGCATAGATAAACAATTTGCATAACAATATCAGCATACATGTACAGTACACTCATGTTAGCCGTCCAATTAAGTATTATCAACCCTCATAATTTTTACTTTCCCCTTTCAAAATGCAACAAAATTTTTACATTCGTGAATTAAAAAAAAAGAATAATTCAAATTCTTCGCGCACGAAGTCGCGGGTAACAGCTAGTAATAATATAAATGCTGGAGAAATAAAGTAAAAATGTAAAATACAATGAAGTTTCCGTTGTTTCCCATAATAATATACATATATTAAAAATTTAAAGAAAGAAATTTTCTTGTTTTGTGTGAAGTTCAAACACAATACACAACTTAATAATTAGGAAACTTGTTTCTTTCGTCATGCTACTTTTTCAAGATGTTAATTTGTTATGAAAAGAAGTAGTTGATAAATTCAATTAATTTTATGGATTTTGAGGATAAGTCATATATACAGTAAAGCATCATTTATATGTTTCTCATTTATACGTAGTTTCATCATAGTCCCAATTTATTCTAAGGATAAATTACTTCGTTTGTAGGCCGCATAACTTCGGTTATACATCGTTTCCCCCGTTTTAAAATGTGAAAATTTCCTTTTCTCTAGTATGTTAACTGTGATCAAGATATTATGGCATCAAAAGTATTCACAACTAGCCTCCTTCGGCGACCAGCTTGATCGCCGGAAATAAAATTTCAACTGTATCTGTTATGCATAACTATATATTAATGGTTATCTTAACAAAGTAGTTTTAAACTTCAAAGTGCTCTAGACTTTTACCAGCGTTATTTTCGTGTCAATATTAATGTAAAATTCGCATTTTTGTCAACATTAAATTGGCGAGGCACATTTTAAGTCCAAGGGCATTATAATTTGCTTAAAGCACGTTGATAAAAATAATTAAAACATAAAAACGATAATCTTTCAGTTTACTGGATTATTTCATTTTATGCTTACTATCTTGAGTACTTCCTTTACAGTTTTTTAAAAAAAAGTTGATTAAATAAAAGAAGAAAGTAAAACACAGTAAGATATTTTCTTAGCTTTCAGCAATGGAAGCGAAACACGTAATTAAATATTTTTTTAAAGAATGAAAACTGTTTGAAATGCGTTGCAACAATAAAAAGTATTGTTGTAAATTTTGCCCAAAATACTTTTTTAAAATGTATTAAAATTAAAGAAAAATTGGTACGGAAATTAAATTGATATCATTGAAAAGATAATTTTTTAAGTTTAGCAGATGGTGTAAGAATAATATTTGTGCCGTGATATTTTCGGAAGTAATTATGGAAAAACGCCAAAATTTTACTTAATTTTGAGTTAATAAAAATTAAAAAGATACTGCTCCGAAGTGCGTATTCCCACCCCCTTTTGTGCCAACTTTCGTTGCTCTAGGATTAGCGGTGAGTTCTGTCGAGCGCCAGCACACATACATAGACAGACAGAGCGAACTGTTGACCGAGCTGACAGTAGGCGAGAACTCTGACATCTGAGCCATCCGGCCGCTGGAACACACAGACAGACAGACACACTCATTCTCCTTTATTATTAGTAGAGATTGATAAATAAATAGAAAACAAAGTGGCTGATGTTAATTTCAGCTATGATGAAGAAGTTATTCCGTCTTACTTCGAACTTATTTCTCTTGTCGAAAGAATGCTGTAAAAAACATTCAAAGAACTTAATTCAGTTCATAATGCTGCAGTTAATATTCACAATCAATCAGCACGTCAGACGATGATTAAACACTTTAAATAGAACGCATACCTGCATTTATATGAATCGTATAACATATGTGTATTTAGCACTCATGATATGCAATGAAGGTAGGATTATTCTCACTCATTTAATAGGTGTTTAATTTTAAATTTAAATACTGATTTCAATACTATGTAGTAATATACTACCACTAGCTGAAAAATCTTTAAAATTAATATTCTTAAATTAATTTGCGTTAATGACTAAACTTTGTAGCAATCAAAGTTGTTTATTAAAACTTCGATTATATATCATTTAATTTATACTCCCTTTTACGCCAGTCCCTTGAAAGACGTATAAACTGTGCTTTACCGTATTTCTATCGTCAGAACCCAGTTGGAATTTTGTTTGCAAAATATTCCGTCGATGGGAACAAGCTAATCAGCTTCATATACCGTGATTTTAGGTTTCAAAATATTGCTATATTTGAAGCTTCTGCTTTATTAGAAAACATTCTGAAGTCACAAAGTGCTTTTTGATAATCGGTATTAATTTCATTAGTTGTTTGTCAAAACAAATACTCCTTTAATAAATATTTATAAAAAATAAATTTACTATTTTCTAGAAATATTTAATATATGAATTGAAAAATAAAAATCCTAACATTGTAAAGATAAAACATGATCTACGCTCGAGAAACATGAAAATTCAAAATGCAATGCTTTTAACAAATATAGTTCACGATTAACTCATTTTAATTTTGACTTCATAAAATTCGGATGAATAATATAAAAATAGATCTAAATTTTATATTACTCATCAATAAAATATAAAATAATTAATGTTAATAAGAAAATGTTCAACTTTAAATTTTAGCTCTATGTGAAAACAGGCGAAAATTATAAACTCAACTTTATAAAATATAAATAAAAAAAATCAACCTGCATAATAAATGTGGGGTATTTTGATTGGTTAGCTAAGCTTAGAAAGCAAAGATAACCAATGCAAATATATATTATGCTAAGTAAATGCAAATAAAATATGCAAATAATTTTGCAAAGTGAAACTGGTTAAATTGGAGAAAAAATTGACAAAATCGGTCTAGTCGTTCAGGTTGCTGACAAAGGATTGTCTCCATAGAGAAATTAAAGTGAAATAGCGTTTTTGGCGATTTTCTTCAAAATGGAAGGTAGGGAGACAACTATTTATTATGTATCTAGGGGACACGATCTTTCATATGAAAAAAAAAATTGTGGAAATCAGTCCAGTGGTTTGGGCTCCGGTACTCTGTCAAGATGTTTCCTCTATGTGGAATATGGAAGGAGTTTCTGCCTATTTAGGGAAAAACCTTGACAGCCAGTTTACCATTAGGTCCCCAAATGTATACAGAGCCAGAATATATAATATTTGCTAAGCATATCTTATCTGTAAAATGCAGCAAACATACAACTAATCATAAGAATACATATTTTGTGTGGTATGAATAGCTACACTGAAAAATTAAAACCAGTATTCGCTTTAAATAGAAATATTCATTTCTTTTGAAAGCAGAATGTGAGGTAATGAATGACACATTCTTCTCCCTTTTCATTTCCTTTCTTCTCAACTTTTTCAATCTGTGAATACAATTAAAAATTTTTGAATATCAATGCTTTATTGACTTTAGGGTCCTTCGGAATAAAAAAAAGCTACCAACAATTAAAAGCACCCAATTCCAATGAATAAAAACGGAACCAGAAATAATCTATTCCATTATTTATATTAGAAGAATAGATTAATTTTTGTTGAAATATGCAAACAATTTTCTTCTTTATTTTCAGTAGAATTTCCCCCTGTGAGAGATAGGAGATTTGCTTGAAAACTTTATTTGTCTTTACAATCAATAAAAATTTTCTAATATTGATCTTTGTGACTCATATAGAACTAGAAATAAAAATTATCTCCTAAATATCATGATAGAAATGCTGCTTTTCTGTCCTTAAGGGCATTAAATGGTAATCGTATTTACATGGCTTTTCAATTACAAAAGGTAATCATTCCAGAAGTAATATCGTTTCATTTACAGAGGACTGAAATGAAAAAAAAAATTGGCTGAATTTTTTTCTATTAGTCGCTGGAATGGAAAATAAAGCGCCGTCATCAGCAGAATATTTTATGACAACTAGAGATTCCAAGAAAAATTCTCAGTGGTAATTTTAACAATTTTATCAAATTTAGAGAAATGATAGCTTATTAGAAAATATTTTTTAAATGTTCTCTTTACTTCATGAAAAAGGGACGTTTATATGTTTTTTTTTATCAAGAAATATATTTCTGTTTCATGAACTAGTAAGTAAAAATGTGGACTTATTTTGATATGAGAATGTGCAATTGCGATAGTAGAAGATGGAATTAAACCATTCTTGTGCAAAATATTTTGACAAATATGATATTGATAAAATCTTCTTATTCTCACATTTCAATCACCAAAATTGGCTTTCGAAATTAGCACAACCTTCATATCTTAAACGTTATATATCGTATGGAAAATATCTCAAGAGATCCATTAAATCGAGCATTCTGTCGAAGGCATCGCAAAGTTTCTTCATAGATTTTTTCTTTACAAGTTACTAGAAGATATTGTTTCTGATCCATTGATACTGCTTGTGGGTTTAACCTCCCTGAAGGCGCGCGAGAGAAGAATTTCATTTTATATCTTTTCACCAGAGGGCGCTGCGAAAGCGCAAGTTTATCTATTTTTCCAGCATCTTTCGTCGAACTGTTAGTCATCGTTTCTAATTCGAGATGTTAATAGGACTCTGCAAATCTAGCATTTCTATTTCAGAGATACGAACGATCGTTGCAATGAAATGACTATGAAACTAGCTTCTTGAGTTTTATATCTAAATTTGAATTGTTTTTTACTTACTTCCATACTATCTATACATCGTTATATTACAAATGTGAATATTACAGTTGAAATATTGGCAATTTCATTTATTTTATTTTCACGTCAACCATTTGATTCTTTGGTCATTTTATATATTTTTGTTTCTATGTTCGCATTGTTTCCATTCATTTTTAAATAAAAAAATATTTAAAATAAAAAAATTGATGATTTCGTTATTTTCTTACATTATACGCCACTTTTAATCGCATTAATAGGTAATAATAAGAGAGAGAGTAAGCTTTTAAAAACACGCACAAATATCTTTCGTTAAGTTACTGCAGGCTTAGAATGTATAAAAAGAAGACAAATGAAGGCTATTTATTTTATTTTAAGTTAGTAATTATGTGTATTACGGAAAGAAATATTTACCACGATTTGAAGTTCGGCAGTCAATTACAAGGTTTTATTTCTTAAATTAAGATTGTGAACCAAAAATTAATTGAAAGATTAAGATTTTGTAATTAATGTCTCTCCTCTTACTTTTTTTTCGTTTTGACTCAAAAGCCTGAAAACAACAAATTGAAATCTTATTAATTATATTTAAGTAATTAGTACTGATATATCATTTTTTTCAAAATCTTTCATAAATATTTTTATTGCACTGATGTATTGAATATTCCACTTTCTTCAGCAGAATACTTTTGTTTTATTAAATCTAGAAAAGAGTTTCCAGTTGTTATACATTAAGAACAGCAATTAAGATCATGCTTGAAAGCATCTAGAAGCTAGAAGCTTTCAATACTACTTCGCTAAATATGTAGATTTTTAATTAGTTCGCTGCGCATTTATAAGTACACATGTTTAAAAAGATTAAAATTTGAAAGTTGTTAATCCTTTTTTGTAAACAAATAATTGGGAAAGTAAAATGATGAAGAATTTCAAATAATAATTACAATATTAGTCAGAAATATATACTTTATGAAAAGAAATACAAACATAAGGGATGGAAAATTATCCTTATAGAGATTGTATAGAGAAAGAATATAGGCCATGAGATTTACCATGATCACTATAAATCTCATCTATGAAATTTAGCTGCAAAAACAAACACAGCATGGAAAAATTGTTTAGAAAATATATTTAACCATCTGGCTGATTAAAACCTTTCCTTCGAACTCAATTTTTTTCTTTTATAAAAAAACATAATATATTCGAAAGCCATGCCTCATGTTAATTTCCAATTCAGCTATTCTTACTCAGGTTTTCGATTAAATGATACCAACTAAAGAACTACAAGTTTCATTAGTAATATCTCATACGAAATTATGTTCTTCTGCTTCCCTTCAAAGTCGATATTTATGTCAGAACGAATAAATGAGTATATCAGAAACAAAAGCCAAAAAGTGAGGGAATTTATTGTGGAAAAATATTATTAATAACTATGGAAAGTGCAAAGCAGGTTCTGCTAATAATTTGACAGGAAATACTAAATTTGAGGAGTATAATTTGCATCTATTTTTCTCATTTATATCACAAAATCAATATTTAGTATATGTTATCGTAGACTGCTTTGGATGTTGATGCAGACATTTTTCTTTTAAATTTGTTTTTATATAAATATAAATATAGCAAACTGAAAGAAGATAGAATACAAAGCATACTTATTAGTGTTAAATATTATGTTAGTGTGAGTTTTCAAAAATTTATTCAGCAATTGGTTAATATTATTCACCATTTAAATCGAAAGTGCTTTTGAAAAATAGTTTGCAACAGCACATCAGATTGTGATGTGATCAAAATCTATAAATTAAAATGGTTATACTGATTTAATATGCCTTATTAATCATTCAAATATTGTTGTCAAATTTCATATCATTCTGCTTAATTCTGGTAATTTATTAAAAATATATTTATTTGTTTAAATATATAAATATATAATAAATGTTATTATTTTTATGTTTTATGGCTAGTTTATTGTGATTATCTCCTTTTTGGTCCTATTGCGTATTTTTCATTTATTGTATGCATTAATAGTTTTCTTTATAATTCAAGAAACTTCGCAAATGCAATTACGTTATATTCTTGATTAAATAATCCAACAACGGTTTCATATTTTTACGTTGTTATTCTTAAGAATTATACACCGTTAAACTTTAAATATATTCTTTCTCTAAGAGGATTTTCAATTTTGTCCGTAAGTGAAATTGAGATTGTCAACTGTAATTTAATAATACTAGAGATAGTGTAATAATAAAAGCTATTTTTTATAATTTTACAAAGATGTACCACTTGTTTTACTCTAGAATATTGCAGCAAACACAATCCTACATTGAGATTTCAAATACATGCGTAGGTGTGGGCTCCGAGTCCTGAGGGTTCCTGGTTCAAAAACCGAATCTACTGAAGATCCGCAATATTTGCACGCTTAATGAAAGTTAAATGATGCGTAAGGGTTCAGACGTCCTCCAACTGGTGTGGTGCAGAAGTACGGAGTGGGGGTGTCTTTCTCGTCATTTGATAGCGATTCAGAATTATGAGGTCTTATTTACATGTTTCTAAAATCATAAAAGAAACGTATCATGATATATTGGAATTCAAGTAACAATAATACAGAGTATATCCCCCTAATTGTTTTCAAAAAAGCGTAAGAAAACTGAAGACATGAATCTCGAAATCCTAATTTGAATTTTCTCACGAGTCCCAAGCGACAACTTCAGTTCGTGGTGGCATATTTTAAAATATCTCCAGTTTCGCTAAAACTAAAAGGAAAGCTTGTGTGTTTCCTCTACTTTTGGATTGGATAAACCTACTCGAATTTTCTTTGTTTCTAAATATGCATGAAACACTTTTCGTATTTTTACTTTCGATGAATTGAAATCCGTTTTATCTTAAATAAACATTTTTATCGCTAGAAATATATTTTTTTCCTAGGATCTAAGTAAAGAAAAATGGGTACTTACGTATTACGCCACCGATGCTACAGATTGGCGGTAATGCGCCAATAAAGAGCAATCCTGTTTACAAAAACCGCCAAATTGGCGGCACTTAAAAACCGCCAAATCTGTAGCTGCGGGGGCGTTGGCGGCACTTAAAAACTGCCGAATTGGCGTTAATACGTTAGTACAGAAACCGCCAAATTGGCGTTAATAACGTAAGTACAAAAACCGCCAAATTGGCACCACTTAAAAACTGCCAAATTGGCGTCAATACGTAAGTACAAAAACCGCCAAATCTGTAGCTTCGGTGGCGTTAATACGTAAGTACCGAAAAATGTATTGTATATATTTATGTCTGGTATTCAGAAACCTTACTTGTATAACTTTCATATTTATATGCATTATAATACTTCGGTTCCGTGTTAAGTGGAATTCCAAAGGGAAATTATTTGAAACAATTTCCCCATAAAGAATATATTTTTTTCGTTTGAAAAGAGAAATATATTTATGTAGCAGACGCAGTGGCGGCTCGTGAGTTCAGTAACGTGGAGAGCTGTAAGACAATATTTATATAGAGAATACATTTCTGAGAATCTACTTTAACTTTCAGTAGGCCAATTTTTTTTATTCCAAAACCAGATATAAAATTTCCTGCTTTCCAATCAAATTAAATAACCAGCATATATGACATTTACTAGTAGTTTTACTAACAGAAAGTTAAGTTAATGTTGATGTGACTATTCTGCTGACGGAAAAAAAAACAAAGCTCCACATACATACTTTCCTCCTCGCCCACTTCACTCGATAACACTCTGCCAGACATGAATATCTTCTTCATAAGAAATCAAGCCTTCTATGAAGAGAAAACAAATAATCAATCAATCAGATGTGTTTATGTGAACGCAACATAAACCGAAACCAAAACCCAAAAAAGTCATTGATATTGTCACTTTGTATGGGAATGAGGAGAAAAAGAAAAATAAATTAAAAACAGATTAAATTTATAAAATATCAATGTGCTCTTGTAGATAAATCTCCATTCCTAATGCTGATTCCCTTTCAAACCTTTGTATTTATTTCAAAAGAGTAAGGCTTCAAAATTTTCATCATTTCAAATCAGATGTTTCATGTTGCTAGAATTATAATAACGATGCAGATCTGCGAATTAGGGATAATATTTTCTCTCTTTTCTCTAACTGAGGAATTTCACGCGACACATCATTTGTATGAAACGTCTTTGTGGGTATGTTGTTGAATCCCATTGAAATTCTGATCCTGACGGGGGAACTATTGGACTGGAAATCTTCTCAAAATTTTAGCTTTTATTTCTTTAAATATACATGGAGGTCACTGAGTAAAAGGTGTAAATGAATAATATGATTGTTGGAAAAAAAATTAAGCATTATCAGGCAGCAGCGTTATGAGACATTTATTAAATTTTAGGACAATATATTATTTCGTCTAACCTAATTATTTATTTTTTGATTATTCTGTAAGAATTGTATAATATTTTATTTATAGTAATATTTAAAATATTTTATTTATAATACTATTTAAAATATTTTATTTATAATACTATTTATAATATTTTATTTATAATACTATTTATAATATTTTATTTATAATACTATTTTTTATATTTTATTTATAATACTATTTATAATATTTTATTGTGAAATATTATAAATAGTTACAAGCGTTTATTTCTATTCCTTATAAATAAGAATATATTTAAATCGTAAATTTTATTCATCTGTTCTAAGTCATCATGCTTGTTCACTTATTGGAGTCATTTCAAACCATGCAAACAGCGGTATTTTAATTTTGGAGATAACTACGCAATTTTCAGGACGAAAAGTGACGCAATGTATCTGCACAGTGTAAGAAAACAATCAATTAGACTTTAGAAAAAAAAAACTGAAATTATGGTTTTCGCGTAGCAATGATGCCGTTTCAAACGACTCTACTGCAGATAAATTTCATTTCTATTGTAAACGTCTTGCGTAAGCTCATGCAGAAGCCTTCCTGTTACAAATTTGGTGACATTTCTTCTCTTCTTTGGAAATTTTGAGACAAAATAAAGTTCACTAGATTTAAAAGATTGCTATCTTGAACCACAACTTAATATTTCTAAGAAACCTTGATTTCACTGATTGTTAAAATTATTTTGTGCGAAATACTAAAAACAAATGATGGAAAAAGTGTTAGCTCAATTTTCAGTTCGGACTTTCTATATTTGATTCGGTTTTCTTATAATTTAAAAGCAATTGCTATATTTGGGATATTGTGATTGTATATCTTTTCAACCGAAGATTCTGATTGTTTATGATGAATACCGATTTATGACAGACAATGGCATTAGTTCATGACATTCAACAGATGCGCCCATCCAATTTAATCCTTGATTCCATGACGTACCTTGCAGAAGAGAAAACATTGTGACGTCACAGCCAAGCGGAAATCAACTACCAGTTAGATACTGCATTACAAGTGCAGATAATATTTGTCATGTAGATACGGCGTTACTTGATTTGACTCTAAATTCTTTTCGAAACACATATCACATTCCTCTTATGAATGGCCAAATGCTAAAATATGTGCATCATGATCTGTAAATAAAGATTCAAGTCAAGATTCCACCAAAAGAACGAGTGTTTTAAGCTATTGATGCACAGTAAAAATTTCAACGTGAGTATGTTATTAAAACCTGAGAAACTGTGCGCGCTTAGATTTTTCCTTCATCATATGGTCACAGTTTTCAGAATTATAAAGATTTTTCCAGGTAACTTTCGTGCTTAGTTCTAAAATCCGTGGAATCAATACGACGCAATCATTTGATAAATTTAATGAAGCCATTTCTCTAACTTTAAATAGACTGAAAATTGGCAATAGATCACTCTGTAAGTACCAAAACACAAGATAAATTTAATGAAGCCATTTCTCTAACTTCAAATAGACTGAAAACTGGCAATAGAATACGCAGTAAGTACCAAAACACAAGATAAATTTAATGAAGCCATTTCTCTAACTTCATACAGACTGAAAACTGGCAATAGAATACACAGTAAGTACCAAAACACAAGATAAATTTAATGAAGGCATTTCTCTAACTTCAAATATACTGAAAACTGGCAATAGAATACGCACTAAGTACCAAAACACCTCACGGGAATATGCCAATCTTCATCCTTATGCTGCATTAACTGTTTTGAGACCAACCTTAGAACTGTTTCAGAACTACCGAGAACACACTCAGCAAAGGACCGTTCCTGGCCTTCTTTACAGGAGGCAATATAAAATTACAGGTCTACAAGAAACTATGCTTAAAAACTTTTTCGTCAAACCTATTTTCCTCGAGATCAACAACTAATTTACACTTGGTGATATTAAACAATAAAATGAAAAGTTTACTAGTGAAACTCTCACATAAAAATATACTTCCCACTCGCAGGAGTTTTTAATTAATACATAGATGACCAGTTCTGTATCCAAGTTTAATAATATTTTTGTTGTTAAATGTTTTCAAAAATCTAATATTCTCACTATGTGAAGTCAACAGTTCTATAATTTCTAGTATATATATTTACAAAATTTTATAACGTCACCAAACCTTAATAACAATAATGTTTTATATATAGCAATTCAACAAAAGTAATATCCATCAGTGAGAATGTTTAAATATTTCTAGATAAGTGGCTTTTATCGTAACATTCTCTAGTATATATGTTGTCAAATGTTTTCTAATATTTATTGTTCCTAATATGTAGTAATTAAAAAAAAAATATGTTAAACTATTTTCCTCCAAATCAACAATCAATCATCTTTTGGTTATATTAAATAATAAAATAAAAAATTTATTAGTGAAACCTTCACATAAAAAATGAAATTTTCATTCGCAAGAATGTCTAATTATTACATAGATGAGAGACTGCGTATCCAAGTGTAATAAAATTTATGTTGTGAAATGTTTTCAAAAATCTAATATTTAATTTGGTATGTCAAACTATAATAGCCTCGTTTCAGTAAGGGAGGCTTTGTCTGCAAACAAATTATTATCATTATAAGCAATATATATATTATTTTTTGTGGAATCAATAAAGATTCTATGCGCATACCCATCCAAACTACAAACCGGAGATTTTCATCTCTGGAGTCTATCATAAAGTGAAGTAAGTATCAAAAGCAACAAAAATTAATACTTCAAAACGTAGTAAATACCAAGGTTTCCAACTTAGAACTATGTAAATATGCAACTTCCTCTAACCCGCTATTGCCTAAATCGACTTAAAGCATAAATTTCAGAAAAACACTTTTAAATTATGTTAGAAACAGCAATATTAAGATCACTTGAAGTAAAATGAAATCCCGAGGATCCTTTTTAGAAAAAATATTGAAAATATTGAAAAATCGGAAGAAAATAATTGATAAAATATTTTTATATATACATGTTTAAAATATTTTTAAATATAATAAAATATCAAAAAATAATGATTACTTCCGAATTTTTTGCATTTCTTCGAATATATATCAAAGGGGGAAAACATTCAAAATGATGACACTTTCATTCCAAAATCTGACTATTTGATGGTATATGGCAGTTGAAAAATGTCTAGAAGATTGGATATACGTATTGACTTGCTAGACAGAGCAAAAGAGATACAACGTCATCTGTTTAGATACGACAGGGAAAATATAGTTATCCTCAAATGAGGATGTCGGTCCTTGATAGTAATAAGTACAGAGAGGCCTGATATGTATTTTTAGTTCAATAAAATTTGCAATATATGGCACTTGCCGTGTTAGACATTTCCAGAGTTCCATTAAGAAAATCAAACGAAGATTTAAATAATAATTTTTGAGCAAGTTTTTTGATGCAAATATATGAACAATACTGCTTATATAACTAATAACGACACCATTTGAACCAATTCTTCAATGCAAATACATGGCCAATACTGTTTATATACATATTAAAATTTAAATAATCTTTTCAATGCAAATATATGATCATTACTTCTTATAAACTTACTAACAGCCTTATTTGAACAAACTATTTAATGCAAATATATGACTAAATAGGGGGGTTACACCACCTGCTCGCTTCGCTCCCCAACCCCCCAAAGAATCACTCCCAAAAGAATCACGTTGTGATCCTTTTGGGATCACTACGTGATCCCAGCTCGCTTCGCTCGCTCGCTGTACAGTCCTGTGAGCCTGCTAGTAATAGGAAAATATAAATACATTAATTACTGAAAGTAAATTTAAATGATCTAAAATTGAATGAACACCGAAAATTAATTTTTCATCAATTGCTAAAATTAAAATCTTCCGGTAACACAAAGACAGATATAAATGTTAGAAAGAAATCTGAACATCTATACTTATAAAAGGCAATGTTTGTGTGCGTGTGTGTGTGTGTTTGTCTGCGATGTTCAGACGAAGCTATCGCACTTACAGCCATGAAATTTGTCACACAGGTAGTCGTAATGGTGACTGAATGCAACTCGAAGCCGAAATTTTAAAATTTAATATAGAAATTTTTTTATTTAATGTTTTGTGTTGTTTTGGTTGATTTTTCGCACTAATTTCTCAATATAATGGTTTCAAATAACTGTACGACAAAAATAGATACACCATCGGAAAGAGCACACGATTTCCGTTTAAATGAAGTTAGTTTTGAATTTCTAAAGCAATTTACTGAATTTTGAGAAGTTTTTAAAAAATACCCAGTTTTGGCATGAAGATGTTAATTTTGATTTTAAATTTGTTGCATCCGATTTTCTAATAATACTATTATTTTCAATTTTTTTCAGCTTATAAGTAGAACGGTTGTGTCGGATTTAAAACAACAACGGTTAAAATATCTTTTCAAGTTTTTTTAAATTAATTTTTTTCTGGGCGGTTGCGAGTTATTTTTATGGAGAGAGTTCCTCGCGCGGCACGATTGGTTGAAGGGGAAGTGACGTCATAACCCTGAATTGAATGACTGATTATTATTTTCGGCAGTATCTTAATGTATTTATTCATCTCGCATACTTAGCTTGAAGTATAATAATTTTCACGCTGCAATTTTTTATTATTGTTTATCGTGAAAAAAAATAAGCGGGAAAATCAATGTGTATCTTTTTTTATTTTGTTTTCAAAACTTTTTCATGTCATTGTGGGCGGTTTTTTTTTTTTCATTTTGTTGAAGTCCTGATTCCACGGGCAACGCCGTGCGCGTACTGCTAGTTAATATATATAATTCTAAGATGTTTAAAAATCAAAATTATTTACATCAATCAGAATTCAGTAATTTAAAACTTCTTTCCATACAGAATTGATAATATCTTCAACAGTTTTATTTGCCCAAACTTCATTCCACAAATATTATAAATATGCCGAATTTTCGATGAAATGTTACTGAGAAAAGCTTACCCGCATTTACTCACTTTCGCTCCAATTATTATTTAGTCAAGGAAGAAATAACTTTTCTCTCTGGGCAGTTATTTACGTGTTAAACCTTAGAAAATTTTTGTCAAGAGATGACAAAACCCATTTTACAACATTTTAGCTAAAAAAGGACCATTTAAAAAGAAAAGTGGCTTGAAACATTCTCGTATTACATTTTTTAAAAATGAAACCATAATAATTATATTTTTATCTTTTTAAAATTCGTACGATCCTGAGTTTACTAATGTTATTTTGCTCAGGAAGCTTCCCCACATGTATACAGACTCACACTATTTACAATTTAGTCAAGAAAAGTACAACATTTTTCTCTTAGTAATCACTTATTTTTTTAAACTCAGGAAATGTGAGTAATCGATCAACCTTTTAACTAAAAAGGACATATTAAGGAGGCATTCATTCGTTTACCTAATTGAAACTACATGACTTAAACTTATCTTGTTCAAACTATTTAATTCAAAAAATAAATTGTTGTCTCAGACTTGCCGCCTTTGTAAACAAACCAAACATACGAGCTGTTGCCAAACGGTGATTAAGAAATTCGATAATTTTTTCGTCGCCACATAAAAGAATTATATATATAGAAACTGTTTATATACTTACTTACAAATTGTGTCATTTGTTTCCTTTTTCTGTTCTACTTTCATGACTTGTTTCTTTTATCGCTTTGTATTAAGAATTCCAAAACCCTCTCCCAATGAGTCTCGTTTATTTGATATTTACAGTGATAAAGACAGCGTTGAAAAAAATATGCGGTGAAAAAGATTTTTCAAATAAATTGTATGTATTCGAACATAGTCGGTACTACGTAATCCTATTTTAAATAAAAGATATTCGAAGGTGGAAAAACGTGTCGGAGTGCGAAGGGTCGAATTTGAATCTTTTGCGATTGACGGATGCAGTCGCATGAGTATTGCAATTTATGTTGCTTGACATTCTGTTTTCTTTTTCCGTCTGAAGATCGGTATTAAATTCCAAGAGCAGGAGATATGAGATTTTTCTACGGAGTGTTTACGGAAAGTAGGAGAAATATTTTTGTATTCAGTGATATTCATTTCTGTTAGCAAAATGACCACTAGAGAATGCAAAAATAAGTTTTAAAAGTTACTTTTTATTTGTAATCATAACCAACAGTATTTCTTTCTAATCTTAAATAAAAACGTTTTATAAAAACACACGTTTAGTGCAATAAAAAGCAGATTTTTTTTTAATTTTAAATATTTTATACTTTTTAGTTTTTAATTTATAATTCATTATTTTAATTATTATGGAATCTCGAATTAACGATAAGTTTTGGATTGAGGCTGTTGAATCTATGTGAAATAGAGCGGTCATGAATGTCCATTCTAAGAAACAGAATTGGCGCTTATAATGGCAGAAAAAAGTATTTCCTCTTCTGGCAGCTGAATTTATGAATGATGGATGATTCATTGAGCAATTGTTAATAGTAAATCAGACCATTGTCTTAACTTAAGCATCGCAAAGCCCCGACAACTGCAGAAACAATTGATACTTTAATTTCTAAACTATGCTATCAACACATTCTATTTTCGTCACGAAAAAAAAGTAATTTTCATTTCCAGCTTGTCTGTGAAAATGGCATATTTTGAAATGAAAACGTCCTTTCGCTCGTTACAGTGATAGTCGGTCGAACTTTCTTGTGTGACAAAATACCGTCAGATTTGAATCGCTAATAACTACGAGAATAATAATGCGAAAAGAATGGTTGATCAAATAACGGATAATCATATCTGTAAGAGTTTGTCGCATAATACCAGTGTAGGCGCATGCGCGTGATTGTTATGAATTAGCTTTATGTAAGGTTGTAAGTAAGTGTAGCGTGGAAACGCGTTTAGTTAGGAGGTTTATTCTGGTGTCATTTTAAACAGCTTGAGGAGTATTACTAGGACTCAAAGTAAGACAAAAAAATATCTATCAGAATATAAGTAAAAATAAGTATTAAATTGAAAATTTCAAACTACTCATGTTTTTTGATTATAGCATGCAGAGTTTTCTTTTGAATTGTAGGAAACTTACAGAATTCTTGATAATACGTAAAAGAAATATAATATTAAAATTTGAATATTACGGGAAATATGAGCATTTGTAGTAAATAATATTTTACTGCGAATACGCGAAATGTAGCTCTGTATATTGTCAACAGATGGCTCCGTCAAAAGCTACTCGAATTAAAATATAAAAAAGGCGCAGTTCGGGGCGCACCGTAGTTTTTTCGTGAAAACTTCTTAATAAAATCATAAAACAGGCATTCCGTATTATATATAGTTTAATTATCAATCTCTTTAACACAATATTTTTAACAGAGTATTATAATAGTTACAGAATAGATAAATAACAAATTTATGACATGTAGGAAGGGTCTATGGTAGCATGTTATTTACCTATTCTGTAACCATTATACTACTCTGTGAAATATTGTATTAAAGGGATTGATAATTAAATTATATATTAACACTAAATTATATATTAAACTAATAATAATACTTACACAAATCTCACTTGTTTTATGATTTTATCCCGATGTTCTCACGAAAAATCTACGGCGCGGAGCCGAACTGCGCCTTTCTTATGTATTTCAAATAGTTCAAATGTTACACCAGACTTTTGAATCACCCTGTACTTCTGAGAATTATTGTAATAATTGCTTGAAATGTCTCCGAAGTTTACTTTTGGAAATACTTGATTAAAAATGTTTAAGTAAATACGAAATTTGTATCATTTTAAATGTGCTTTCTTAGAAAAACGATGCAGCAAACTAATTAAAAGTCTACTTGATAGTGTCTTTAAAAGATGATGAAAGCTTTTAAAAAACAATATTCTTTTCTCAAACTTTCTGCTCCTAATTGCTACGTTTGATATAAAACTATCGAGATTATTTACTAGATTTAATAAATGAAAAACTAATCTGAGATGAAAGTGAGAAGTTCATTTCTTCAGTGTAATTAAAAATTTCAACGATATATTTTGAAAAAAATTAAATATTGGTATTAATTACGTCGGTATAATTAATAAGTATTTAAATTCATTCCAGTTTTTAATCTTTTGACTCAGAAAGAAATACATAGTTGCAAGTAGTGACATTAATTACAATATCAGAAACAGTCAATTAATTTTTGTTTGCTGTCTGAATTTAAAGAATGAAATTTTATAATTAGCTGTCGAAAATCATAGCTGTCATAAATATTTTATTTCCTTCTAGAGATTCATTTCATTTTTTATTTTAGAAAGCTAATTAAGTGTTTCAGTTAATCAAACGGCAAACTAACTCCACATGATACATAGAACAAGATATGAGTGAAGTTATCACTTTGTTTGCATAACAACATGATTTTCTGCATTGCATCGATTTGCTTACAGTTTAGTTCAGTGATATGAACGCTCCGTTCTGATGCAGCACGACAGGTATTTTGAGACGGACCTCCTAACTTTGAACTGCGGTCAAATGACGAGGGCGACACTTGAGCTGGCACTCCTTCTCCAAGCTTCCTCACCACACCAACGGGAGGGCGTTTGGCTACTACTATGTATTATTTAGCGTGCAGCAGATCCCTTATATGGCGGATATGACTGGAATCGGGTTTCGATTCTAGAACCTTCCGGCCAGAAAGTCGAGACTTTACCACTAAGCCACCGCGGTCGCAGTTATTCTCATAAAAGTGATTTAGGGAATTATCTCTGTAGTAAATTCATAACCTGTATTTATAACCGTTAAATAATTCAAAATATAATTATGAACAAAGCAGAATGAAACTAAGAAACTTATAAAAAGCCATCTAAAATATCAGAAATATTAATTATAGTGGTAATAGTAATAATTCCTATATTGAATTTATTTGCTTGTAAGTGTTTTATACAATTATCTTCCTAGCAATTTCGACACCTGTAAAGCTAACAAACCTCTAAAAATCATTTTAAATAAGTATTTTCGGAACCAAATTCAAGAATTCATGTTAAAGTAACTGTACTGATCGACTACATAATCGATAGGAGTCTTAGGGAAGTTATGTAATATAATGTTCTCCTCTCTAGTTCAATTCTTTAATTTATTCAAATAGGGACAATCAGTAATTTTTATGTTACAAATAAGTTCCGAATCTTATTCTGCTTCACCAAATCTATTTAGAGAATATCATGTGCAGTTTCTTAAATCTATTTCCAAATTAACCCTTTTGGAGTCCTTGGTAAGTATAGTTACCTCCGAATTCATCAGCTTTTAAATGTAGTTTTTATGGTTTGCGTAAGATTCCGCAAAATGTTTCGATGAAACCCAAATCAAGGTGTTCCTGTTTCTGATCTCGAACCATTATGAAGTTTCTTGATTTGCTAAGTAATTAATAATTAATAAAATTAATTTAAAAAAATAATGCCATGCTATAAGCTAAATGAATTTCTGTTCGTAAAATAATCTCAATCCCAAAGTTATTTTATCATATCACTACTAGAAAAAGTGGCCATTTAAATGGTTAAGCACGCAAATATGATTTTGAAAGATTTATTCATGTTTACACGATTGAAATATTTCGATAAAACTTCAAAGGTATTTTTAAGTAACTTAATATAGAAATAAATAGAAGTATCCGTAGTCTACTGTAACGAACTGTTTTCAGTCTTCATTCTTATATCTTATAATACTGGACTAAGACGGCTTTACCACTGTTTATTTTCATGTATTTGTTCTCGAGGCACAGACTGCATGTATTGTAAATGTGTGTGATTGTTGATATTCAAGCTTGAAAAACTAGTTCTTCAAATTGCTTGTACGATAAAACTTTTTTTATGAATAGTTAATAAATCTAGTTTTGATACAAACTTGGCTATTTCTGAGTCTGACGTAACACTAAGTTTAAAGTGATTCTATGATTGCTTTGATAAAGGCAAAAGAGAGTCATGTCGGTATCTTTAATTTGAATGAAATCAAAAAGCCTATCTAGTCAGGCACACACCTTTCTGAGTCCATTCTATAACTCAAATAAGCCACTTATTCAATGAAAAATGTTACAAATAAAAGCAAAATTTAGAGAACTAATAATTTTTAAAGATAAAAATTTGTCATCATGGTAATTTAAGTAAGCATTTTTGTATTATTAATAAATAAAATTATATTTCATCTTACGATAAAACAAAATTTTACTAACGGAAGAAATAAACCTCCCTTAATGAATAATCTAAGTGGCATTTAAACTATCCGCAAGGAGTTGGGCTGCAGCCAAGTCATTAGAATCTCACTTCTTTGTAGCGTAAATAATTTGTTTTAACCTCTAATCACAGTTTAAACAGCCTTATTTTTCTGTCCCCTGAATCTGCGAATATATGTATCCAATATTGTTGCTAACAAGAGAAGACAAGTATATGTAACCCCATCGGCAATACAAAGGAATCAGACATTGTCTTTATTGGAAGTATTACTGGAAACGTGGAAATGGTTAATATCTTCTTTCCTTGTTCTCATGAGAATACCCGTCTTAACAGGACCATGTAAAATACATCCACAGACGATGTAACATTTAACCCTTAAAGCAGCAGAAGCGAATTTTTTCCTTTATCCAATGTTCATTTCGAAAGTATATTTTATGTTTATATGTATATAAACATAAAATATACTTTTATGTTTATGTTTTATGTTTATATGTATATTTTCATAAAATTCCATAGTTAAAATTTTCTTAAGATTTCTGGGACTTGATTAAATAAAGAAAGTTCCGGTTCTTGTTGAAGAATTGTTGAGACTTTAAAGATATTAGAACATAATAATTTAGCTGGTTAGAACTTTAGCTCTTAGAACATAATAATTTAGCTCTTAGAACATAATAATTTAGCTGGTTAGAACTTTAGCTCTTAGAACATAATAATTTAGCTTGTATAGGTTTGAAATCTTTGTTTGGGTATCACGTTCCCAATTAGGCCCAAATATTTTTAAATGAAGCGTATTGTTATTTATATGCAACGCTTTTATATCATAAAGTAATTAAGGATATAATAGTGAGAGGTTAACTTATTAACACGTTAAAATTGAGAGAAAAATTCATAAAAATAAACTAAGCAAAAAAAGAAGGAAAAAAAATGACAAATGACGGGAGGCTGTCTTTTCAAACAGCCGCTGAAGTTAAGGGCGTAGGAATACTTTACTCGCGTGACTCTTTTCTTTCTCGAAGTTTCTCGTAAGTTTTTTTGTAACTTCTGTTGACACCCTTTATTTCTAAAACAAGACATTAGATATGCTTTTAACATATGTAGTTACCGAGATATAGAGGATTCCTCATACCAAGTTTTGTGGCGTTGTGGAGTGTGAATCAATTTCCTTTCTGAGATCCCAATGGGAGGAACGTAGCCCTACGTTAAAAAAGATTTTTCCTGGCTCCTAAACTTTAAGATACGGACAAAGAGAATTTGATGCAATCCTGATGATTACTGTCTCACTCTTCTTTTGCATCAAATTCTCTTTGTCCGTATCTTAATCCTGATGATTACTGTCTCACTCTTCTGTCGCTAATAACCTCGTCTCCAGGCAGAAAATTCGTGGGATCATCAAATTCATTAGCGAAAACAGAGATCTTTTCTGTCCTCCGTAGCCTTCAACATCCTAGCGAGCTGAACTAAGTAGCTCAATCACCGGACATTCCACCTTCAAATAAAAGAAGGGTATTTCAACATCCAAAGAAAAGAAGACTATTACGAACTAATAGTGTAAAAGTGAAAATGCCTGTGCTGTACATAGTGTATATATTTCCTTCTTTTTGTCTATTTTGTTTTTCTTTTTCTTAAATAAAATTCCCGTGTCTTGCCCATCAAACCGTTCAGTGACCGGTCTGGTCACGGGTACGGGGGTAAGGGACGGCTTTCTGTTCTGTCTCACTCTTCTTTGTAATAGGGTTCAGATTCAAGGCTCCTGTGCATCAGAGATCATATGCAAAATGAATGGTGCTGTTTATGTTTTGAAAATGGTCACATTTTTTTAAACTGTATTCATAATTACTTATAGGTTTTATATAAGTGTGTATTAGTTTTATTTTCTATGTGCGTGTATCTCGACATGAGATAGGTTCACTCACATCTATCCCCAACTGATCAACAGCGATCTACGCTCTAGGCACGGGGATGTGACGTGGCGCATTAGTAGTAGATGAGATATGTGATATATATATATATATATATATATAAATAAAATGTTTTATCCATCCCCAGTCTGTCTACCTGCTCACCTGAAATAGCTATAGCTTCTGCCTTTCTTAATTTTATACCCGACTTCTTCAGAACAAAATACATCAGGATTAATAAAGGACGGATCCTATCTGAAATAATTTGAGAAATAAAAATTGAAAATGAAGATTTAGTTTCATGTTTATCAAAAGATTTTCGTCATAATGGCGTTTAATCACATATTGTAATATCACAAGCACTGATTCCAACTTCAAACTGTGTCCGCATTTATAACCACCAGTTTATAAAACAAAATTATATTAAATTGTAGGTGGGAATTTCTAACCTGCTTTAATTTAACCAATTTCCCTTTTTTAAGTATTACACCAAAAAAATCTATATTTAAATCCACCAATGTGGATATGAGTAAGAATTAAAACAGAACTTTTTCATTTCACTTTTTCCTACGCTAATTGTTTATTATCCATCCTGAATTTAAAAGAATGCAATTTCAAGTAGAAGTCATTACATTTTTGTACATAACAAACTAAGAGAAATTTTTCTACCATGTAATTGAAATCCCATGAAGATGTTATTTCAATTTAACTATCTTAAGGACAAAAACGGTGGATTTCTATCATGATAGTCAGTAGACGGCTTTTATTTCTGATTCTAAAGAATCCGCAAA